>JAODAL010019123.1:0-72888 GCA_025379985.1 Phyllomedusa bahiana
CCGAAAACCCGACCGGGTAATTTGGGTGCGTGGAGACGGGGGCCCTAAAAGCTCCAATGCAAAGCAATGAAAAGGGGTTTTTTTGCCCTTTTGGTCAGTAATATCTGTTGAGATACTGTGAAAAATTTCCCCAAAACCCCAAAAAAGACCCAAAATGGGGCCAATAGAGAACAAAAGAGAAAACAACTATTTTAACAAATTTTTGATCTATTTCGTTTGTAAATGTGCAGAACCAACCAGGGGCCCCAAGTTTTTGTGTCTGGCACAGGGAAGTATTTTCCACTGGAAAAAATGCAAACGGGAGTATACATGCCCATTTTTAGTGTTGAGCGATTATTACGAAAAAGGGATGAAATCAGCCCCTTTTTTTTATGTTGATCAAAATTTTTTAAAACATGCGTAATTTGGGTTAAAAATTTTTGTGCATCATCAATTAAGACCCGGGGCCATTTTCGGCCCCTTCCTGTCATTTTGGGGGCCAGCAAATCACTTACAGAATAGGGGCCAGGGGAGAGTGTGTGCAAACGCCCATGACTGGGATGTGAAAGGGTTGCGTTTTCGGGAAAAATAAACATAACCCCCTTTTACATGGGAACACCCTTCCTTTTTCTTGATCGGGTTCTCTCAGCGTCTCATAGGGGGGAGGACGAGCGCCCCGGGCCTGTGCCCCAAACAGCTCAGCAAAATTTTATTCTTTTTTCTTCCCCAGAAAAAAGCCAAACTGTTAGCGGGCCCCCTTTTACAACTTAAAAAATCAAGTTTGGGAAAAAATTTTATTTGCAAGAGAATTTTAAAGGAGCATCTCCCGGGCTGTAAAGTCACGGGGGGGAGCGGGGGGGGGGCCCGCGGCGAACACAACAAGCTCTATAAAGAATACGGGATAAATTCACCAAGACTTATTGTAGACATTGGGCACTGCAATACTTTTTTATTAACAGTTTTCATTGAAATATTTCCTGGAAATTGGGCACCTAAACTTTATTAGGATACACATCTTTTTTTATAACTGCGGGCTCTTTTTTTTAGGTGAAAAAACCCCACTTTTATTATCAGTATACATTTGATAGGGTTTTTTTTAAATTTTTGCCCATTCCAGTTTTGTTGATAGGCCACCTTGGGCATTTAAAATTTTTGGAATCCAGCAATTGTGTAGTTCCACAGGTTTGAATTGAAAAAACCAAAAAATACCTTTTTTTAACCAAAAACCCTTTAACAATACGTTTTTTTTTTCATTTTGGGCCCGCACTACAGCTTTTTTTTCATTAAAGGCACCTTGAAACTTAAATGTGAATACAAAATTTTGTGGGGTCACCACGGGTTAAATTTAAAAGGTGCCAAAAAATACCTTTTTTTTAATCCAAATTAAATTACAGTTACGTTTTTTTTGCATTTTTTCCCTTCCATTTTTTGTTGAAGAGCCACCTTCATTTAAAATTTGGGAATCCACAATTGTTTATTTTCCCACAGGTGAATTGAAAGGTCCCCAAAAAATCCCTTTTTTTAACCGAATGCATTACAGATGCGTTTTTTTTTCACGGGGGCCCACACCAGTTTTGGGTTCATTTGGGGCACCTTGCATTTAAAATTTTAATATAACAATTTTGTATTTCCCCAAAAAAGGTGAATTGATGGGTCCCCAAAAAATACCTTTTATATCCGAATCCATTACAGAACGTGTTTTTTTAACTTTGGCGCGGGCCAGCTTTTTTTAATAAATCAAATTTTGCAGAAAAAATTTAAAATACAGCAATTTTGTACCCAACCAAAAGGTTGAATTAAAAAGGTTTCCAAAAATCCCTTTTTAAAATATCCAAAAATACATTTCAGAAAAGGTTTTTTTTCATTTTTGGGGGCCCCCCCAAAGTTTTGTTGATAAAATCTACTTTGCATTTAAATTTTGAACCCGGGAAATTTTTGTTTTGATTTGGGGGATTTGAAAATTAGCTTGTTTTTCCCGGCTTTTAATAAAGGATTTTTCCCAAAACTCTTCCAACCCTAAAATTTTTATTTTTTCTAACATGGAAAAATTCAGGTTAAGCGAGAAAAGAGGGGGTGGGCCCAAGGAGGTAAAAGGTACCAAAAAGGGTCCCTTCCCTTCCATCCCAAAAAACCCCCTGAGGGGTCCATTTTAAAGGACCGTCGGGCCTGCCACACGGGGTCGGGCCCCCTGTGAATCCAAAAGAAAAACCGAACACGTCGCCAATCTGCCCTTTCAGTTTTTAAAAGAAACCCTTCACCCAGCAGCCCTTAAACCTCCCCCCCCCTTTCCCAAAGCACGGCCACAAAGGCCGCTTTCACATCATCACTTTCCGTCCAAAAAGGGAAGCACCCCAAAATGTCAATTTCGTGTCCCCCACCACTGTGGAAAAATCCATTTTCTGAAACCTTTTTTATGACAAAATGGGTTGGGGTCAAAGGCATTTTAAAAGTTTCAAAAACCCCAAAAGGGGATGTTTTTCCCTCTGCTCTAAAGCCCATTACTAAAGGGCCAAATCAGGGGAGGAGAAGGAACCCCGATCAATCGGAAAAAAAATTTCCCGGGCTTTTCCCAAACCCCTTGCAGCCCCCTTTTTGTTTTGTACCCCGCAGCTCCTGGATGCAGAATGTCAGGACGATAAATTAAAACCTTGTTATGTTGAGGGAAAACATTTGGATCCAACTGGCCCTTTTCAGCAGAATTTGCTTGCGACCCCTTTAAACACTGGACGGGAGGAAACATGGGGTATTGTAAAGTAGGGGTTTTCCCCCCTAAAAAAGGGGAGAGGGCGGTCCAGAAGCCCCCGCTGATATGATTCCCCCAGCCACGGTAAACCCGCAAACCCCGCTCCTGTTTTCCATCGCTTTAAAAAAGGGCCAGGACCTTCAGCCTGGGCCTTTTTTGAGCAACCCTCTGTTTCCCACCCAGCAAATGTCATATCCCCTTTGCGTAAACCCCCTAAGAAAGGGGCAAGAACCTTGGGTGGTTAACCACCACCAACAGGGTCTAGTCACTTTCACGAATGCATGAGTTAAAATTTGGGGGAAACACTTGGCCAAAAAAGGCCAGACCAACCCCGGGGCCCCCCAAAACCACTGTCACACCCTCTGTCCCCCCCGCCCCCTTTCCTCCCCACCACCAAGCGTTCCTCTCTGCCCATGTCTCTCAGTCATATCAGGGATCAGCCTCCACCTTTGCCCCCAGTCCCCCAAAACCACCAAAAACCCACCAACCCCCTTTTCCTCCCGCCATTTGGGTGACCTGCACGCCGTAACAGCGGCCAGGGCCAGCAGCCCCGCCTTTTTGTCTTCCAGGTTTGGGGAAACAAAGAAACACTTAAAAACCCAAAAAAACCCTCCCCAAAACCAAAAGCCCAATGTGGCATTGGGCCCGGCTTTTGGCCTTTAAATGTTGCCTTTTTTCCTCTGGTGGACCCCAGAAAGGGTTTTCCCCCACGTCATGGCCCTTTCCTGCCCCCCCAATACCAGGGTTTTCCTAGCAGGCAAATTTTTTTGCCAGAAAAGGGCCCTCCCCGCCCTGCCACCACGGCATCTAAAATTTTTTAAGCGCTTTTCTGCATCCGGGGGCCGAAAAAGTCCATCCCCAAACCCCCGACACATGGACTAAATAAGGACGGCCAAGGCCGCTATAAACTCTGGGGACACCCCACCCCGGGGGAGCTGGGTGGGTTCTCTGGGGTGAAAAAGGTGGTTCAAGGCTCGGCGCATTGCTTTTTCAAAACCGCAGGGGTGGGGCAGGTTCTTTCCCCCAAGGTCCTCTTTGGGGGCATCACGGGGGGCCCAGAAAACCAGGCCGTTTTTGAAAAATTAAAACTTTCTTGGGAGAAACCCTCCCCCACAAAGGGCAAGCTGTGGGAAAGGCTCTCCCAACGAGACCGAGCGCTGGCTGGGTGCCAAGAACCTTTTGCCCCGGCAAGGGGTTTGCGATTTAAAGAGCGAAATCTGCTGGCCGCCCCCTTTAAAATCCCGGTTTTGGCTGGAAACACATCCCTTGCCTGGCACTGTTTAAGGGAAACCCCTTTTTTTGTCCAGAAAAAATTTTTAAAAAGCTAACCCCCGGGGCTGGACTTTCCTGCTGAGGAAGGGTTTTAATCTAAATTCCAAATTCCGCCGTTTGCACCCCTGCCTTTGTCCCGCCTGGCTGCGTTGCATGCGTCAGCTCGGCCTCCTCGTCCAAACCCTCTCATTGTTTACATGGCAAAACGCTGGAATTCCCCCCTCCAAATCTCCAGCGATTGGGGCAGCAGCGCAATGCCATTAAAGGGGAGTACAAAGTGACACCCTTTCCCACCAACACAGGGCGGGCCTCGGGGGGTTTACCACCGAGAGTGGAGGCAGGTAAATATCTCTGCAAAACCCATCCCCTTTCCAGTTTTTGGAAAAAAGCCACCAAAATGGTCAGTTCGGACAATGCCCCCTTTTCCCGCATAAACATTTTTGGTGATCTTAGTTTTTGGAAAGATCGTTTGGAAAACTCGAAAAAACAGGCCCCCCCAGCGACGGAAAGGAACGGACCCCAGATGCGGACACGGAGGGCCTTTTCTCTCCGTCCAAAACCAAAGGCCCACCCCGTTTAAAAATTTCATTGGGCCCTTTATTAGGCATGGGGTTCGGGGTCCAGGGCTAGTGGGAAGGTGGCGCATCACTCTCAGGGGGAATCATCTCAGGCAAAATCAGGGCTGTTTGAAGCTGTCCGGAGGCAAACGGGGGAGGAGGAGGGGATTCCTAGACAAACCCAAAGTTACTGCCGTCCCTGCCCTTTGGGAAAAAGGGTTTGGGGCGAATTTTAGGCGGAGGAAAGAAAGAGGAAGATTTAGTTTGCTAGTGCCCCTCGACCCAGGGGGGCCTTTTTGGGGGAAACAAGGGTCCATCTTCACATGATGCTTGGATGCTCCATTTCCTCCAAAAATATCCCCCGCATTAAGGCCCCTCAAAATGAACAACAGTTACTGGGGGGGCCCCCCTCCTGGATCCCCCCGGGACAAAACAAAACTCAGCACTTTCCCCTTCCCCCCATCCAAATAGAAAGTAAATGCAAAGGAAAAGGAGACCTTCCCGATTGATCAAATGGAACATCTGTTGGGGTCTGGGTTCACTTTTTCCCCAAAATCACCCTGGGAAAAACAACAGCGACTTACAGCATTAAAGTGCCAATTTGCTGTAAAACGCAGCAGCAGCAGGGAAGGTGGCCCGAAAACCTAATGGGTGACCCTGGCAATCTTTAAATTTACCCCAACCCCCACCCAAAGCATGCAATGCAGGGCAAAAACTCCAACACCAGAGACCACTTAAGAAACATGGTGCAACCCACTAATCTGCTCTCAAAACCGATGTTTTTGGATGTGTTTTCCCGGGCCCAAAAGACTTCTGGGGAAACCAAAAAGACGAATGGCCCAAACTCGTCTCCCCCCACGTCATAGAGGTGTTTTCCCCGCCCACACCCGCGTCATAACTGGGGGCGGGGCCTTCACACAGCTGGGGGGATCCCTTTCAGAAAAAACGGGATCCGGGTTTTTCCACAATAAGGGAACTTTTTTACTTTCTTTAAGATGAATCAGGCCCTGGGATCTTTGATGATGTTGGGGGCCCCAATTGCCGAGGTCACCGATTAGGTTTCCGGTCTACTTTACATTTTCCCTTCAAACAGAAATGGTCCCTTGAAAACTTTTTTTTAAAAAGATCATTTTTTTTACTGCAATTTTTATTCTCTTTTCCCAACATTCAATTTTCTGGGTTTTTTCTGTGAGGGGACGGGAAAAGACAGCAAGGTTTTATGACAACCCGTATTCCCCTTTTCTCCCCTTTAAACTTTAGAAGTTTTCGCATTGTCAATGGGTTTTGGGGGTCATGGGTTGGGTGTGAGATACAGCTAAAATTATGGGCCTTTTGGGAAAAGAAAAGTGGGTTTTTTAAATGGCATTTCTCCCCCCCACAATTTTTTTAAAAGTGGCTGAGAATCATATTTATAATTTTGGGGGGCCCCCTTTTTTTGCCTTTGGGGAAAGGGCCAAAAAACCCCCCCAAAACTAAACAAACTTTTTTCCCTTTAAAAATTTGGGAAAAAAAAAAAATATTGGTTTTTAACAGACCCTTTGTTCTTCACAATTTTTCCAAAGTTTCCCCAAGGGTGATGGTGATGTCAAGAAACAGGAATAAGGTAGGGACCCAGGTTATGGACACATATTGCAAATGACTTGTTTTTTGCAAGATCTTTAACAAAGCAATCAATCCCCTGTATTTGAACAAACCCATTTAATACAATTAAAATAGAGAAACAAAGACATGGTGGGATTCCCTCCCATTTTAAAAAAAAGTGTTTTTCCCAGAATTTAAAAAATCCAAAAAAAAAAATTGCCCTTACAAAATAGCTGTAAAAAAATTTCCCTGAAATTTTAAAGGGAGGAAAAGGGAAAAAATTACCAAAGTAGGGTTTTTCAGAGACATGGAGTATGGAGCACGGGCCCAAAAACAAAGTACAGAGACAAATTTTTTTTCCCGCACGTTGAGTAAAAGAAAAAAAAGAAAGCCAAGAAAAAGGGCACCTGGGGGGAACCGAGCGGGTTTAAACCCCCAGTATTTCCCCAAGTGAACTCAATTTGGCCGCACTCATACAGGGCAAGCGCTACCCAGGACAGGTATCAGTATAAGGGCCAGTGAAAACTAAAATGGTGGGTTTAAAAACTTTCCCTTTTTTCCGGGACTTTTTAAACTGGGGGCATCAGGTTTTTGGGGGTTTTGCTGGGCCCCGGAAAAAGGGATATTTCCCTGGGCCAGTGAAACAAAAAAGGGGGGTTGAAAAAACTCCTTTTTTTCCCGGGCCCCTTTTAAACTGTGGGTCATCCGGTTTTAGGGTCATGCCGCGTTCCAGGGCCCGGGATATTTAATGGGCCCTTTTAAGGGAAAATGATGGTTTTAAATCAACTGGGCCTTCTTTATTTTTTTAATTTGTGGTCATGCAGGGTTTAAAGGGCAGTGCTGTGGTTCCCAAAACAGGGAAAAAAATGGGCCCCGTGATTTTTTTTTTTGTGGGGTTTTATAACCAAAATGGTTTTTCCTAAGATGTACACGAAACCATTTGAAAATGTTGTGGGGTGTTAATTCCCGCTTCCCCCCACCCTGGTTTTGGGTTTAAAAAAAGAAGGTGTTGTTGGGTCTCCCAAGAATTTTAAAGGTCATCGATCATAAAAACTACCATCGACCATCGAATATCTTGTTGATGATGGTCGGGTATCGACCATCGACCGATGTCGATGGCCAACGTAATCGCTCAACACTAGTCATATTCACTGTAGTATTCATTCAGGTACCATTTTTCATAGTAACCCAACAGAAAACAGTAGTGGAGGCTAAATCCCTGTGTGAGTCGTCCCTAACCTAAAAGCAATGCTTTTGAAAGGTGGGATTCTTTTGTAATATGTCATCTGAAAGGGCGTGCCACAATTTTTTTTTTTGTTTAGCCATCGGATTTAAACAGAACACAGCAAAATGAAATAAAACCTAGTATACAAAGATCCAATGTGGATCCCTAGGGTACTGTTTATAAGTCCGATTTTTCAGGCAAAAAATCTGATGCAGGGTCCATGGCTGAAATCGGAGGCGATTTCCTCAGATTTCTGATGTGGAATTCCACTGGTTCTCCCTGCTGTTTTGGACATGGGTTCGCCTCATTTCAATGGGACTAAGCCGTGTCTTGGCTGCCCAAAATAGAATGCCACTTTTTTTCCCTTGCATTGTGGATTTCAAAACTGCGAAGGAATAAATCTGCAAGCCAGCTCACAAATTAAACGGAGGCTCAAATATCCCATTGAAATCTGTCGAATGTGGCTTTTAAGCGGATTTTGACACAAAATCTGAATCAAAATTCAACGTCTGAACACGTCCTTGAATTCAGAAGCTGTATGGTGCCATGAAACAAATGCATAACCCCTAACAATATCCCTTCCTCTTCATGGGTACCAAACCTACCCCGGTTAACAATCCAAGAGGCACAGAATTTGCTAATAGCAGACAAGGTGGACACTTCTGCAATAGTGAACCCTATATGAATGTCCTTGACACTCAGTGTATGGATAGTATATTTCATGAGTGCATAAACACCCTAGTTAATGACTGTTCACAGACATCTAAAAGGAATACGTGCCACATAATGTCGACATTTACAAGCATACAATTGGCAAAAGAAAATAAAATGAAAGTAGATTGTACTGGCAGAGCTGAGAAAGTATCTTAACACACATTATAGATACAATTTCCTGACTAAACTACAACAGTCAAATTCTAAATTTTCTCCACCCCAAACACCACATTTTGTTTCTGTTATAGACATATTGGATTTTGTGACAGACATTATCTTGCTTAACGGACTTGTTTGCTTAAAGAGAACCTGTCACATAGTTTTTGCCCCCCTGGCTGAGGACAGCTAGTGTCAGACCTGCTGTTTCCAGCGCTGTGTCCCTTATTCTGTAATTTACTGTAGTTTTAGAGTATTTAATGCTCAAATCTAGCAGTTTGTAGCCAGAAAGAATCCAGTTTATTCAGGAGCAGGCGTTAGCCCCGCCCAACAAGGCTAGTCCCGCCCACTTAACAGTTATTCTCATGTTTCTACCTATTCAAAGTAATAGGTTAATCAGTTGAGGTGGGCGGGGCTACGCTCAGGTGGGCGGGTCATGAATTAAACGGAGTGACACACTACGCATTACATTCACCAGCCGATTGTGGGGTCATGTCTGGATCGACGGACGTTCAAGTAACCTGACATCATATACAGGTCATGTGGGCTTATTTTTGGCTTAAAAGGGTTGTCTCGCTACAATGATTGGGTTTTAATTAAAAGATCTTTAAAAAACAAGCTGCTTTACAATATATATTCATTACAAATGTCCTACTGATTGAGTTATCCCTGGTAGTAGGAGTGCATCAGCTCCTCAAATCACTATAGCAGCCGACCTGTTGATTTTTATCTCACTGGCTGCCAGTCCTGGTGACTCATCTGCTTCTGAATACAGGTCAGAGCACAGAGCCCCTCCCACACAGTATGAGGGCAATTGTGATGCTTCTGTAGGGAAGGGAGGGGGAGGGCTCTGGCTTCTGTGTCTGTTTGGATTAACCCTGTGTGTGCCTGCTCCCTCCTGCTCTCTACACAGATTGAGGAGAGCAGAGGTGACGCTGATATGTAGTCAGTAGATGTGACAGCAGTGAAGTGTGTTACTATAATCACCATGTGTCTGTGGAGCTTTGCCTATACTAATAGAACAGATCATGTGAACGGTTCATATCCCTCCCTGCTCTGCTGTATTAGTGACACATCGTGATTATAGTAACACACTTCACAGCTGCCCTGTGTCTGCTCTGATGGGAGGACAGTGTGTTGTTTTTTGAGATGTCCATGGAGATTTGTATGCTAAGCAGGGGGTATAGGAACACTTGCATCCCCCCCTGCTCTGCTATTAGCATACACAGCTTCACAGAACTCTCCACACTCATAGATCAGCCCTCTCCCTGCTGTCTCCTGACTGTAGAGAGGAGCAGCAAGAGCTCAGCCACAGCACAGTGAAGCTGATTCAGCAGATCTAGGCAGGCACACACAGGGTTAACTCTGGCAGCAAATCCCCTCGCCCTCTCCCTGCAGTATAGAAGTTACTGCAGTCCGAGGAGGAGAGCTGTCTGTGTGCTGAGGGGAGGAGGGAAGGGGGAGGAGAAGAGGCAGACAAGAAGCACGCCCCTGAATTCAAAAATCCTATGCTGCCAGACACATTGAAGTAGGCTGAAAGCCTGTAATGAGACAACCCCTTTAAGTATCATCTACAGGTTTTATAAATTTATCTTTGGCTTCTGTTTTTTCCCTGAGGAACCCTTCCTATTATTAGGAGGGGGAAACGCGTTGGTAAGGAAGTTTTTTGGTTTAAGTTTATTTATTTTTTGAGTCAGTTGTGGAGATCTTTGTATAAGGGCATTTTAGGGTTCTCTACGGTGAGTGTATCTGAAGTGGGGCTGCCCTTATAGGGGCGATGACCCTGCAAGTACCTATTTAGGTGTTGAAAATAGGGCCGCAACAGGGAAAATATTACCTGTTTGAATATAAATATGATAACGGAGAACCATTAAGATTGTATTTGGGAGAATCACTAAATTATTTTGAGGAAAGTAGAAGACCTTCACAATTGTGAGTTACTTTAGGTTTACTTGAGACATAGCTGTTGTGCTGTTTCTATGTAGCTGGTATCACGGACTAGTAAGGGGCCGTTACACGGCACAGGACAAATATTGTTCGGTTTATCCGACGGTATTTGTCCTGTTTTCATGCAGTGTATATGGCTGCAGGGGGATGACTTTTCTCTGTGGTTTGTGGCGCTAAGCCCTCCCCCTTCACATAGGCATGTTGATATTCCGCCCGAAAACCGGATGGAAGATTGAACATATACAATGTTTTTCTGACCGCCGGCGGTCTGAAATACAGACGGGCGGAAAATCCGTGCAGTGGGGACTGTTGCACGGATTTTTCATTAAGGTCCGTGTAAAACCGAGAACCGGCTGAAAAACCGTGCCGTGGGACATGGCCTAATTGAGTATATATTGTTTTAGAGTAATATTAGAAGTTAAATTTTAACCACATATTAATACTATTACTGTGATAATTTGTTTAAACTATGGATGTGGATTTGTACATTTTCTTCTGGAATCTGTGATTTTCTGTCTGAGACTTATTAAAATCTAAAGACTCTGCGCGACATTTGAAGAAATGTTAATGATCACGAACCGTCTAATATGAAACAAATCATGACAAAAGACATTTGTTTCTGTCTTTCTCCATCACACTCACCCAAAGGCAGAGATGCCAGACGATTCCCAGCCATGGAGAGCTCGTTCAGACTCGCTAACTGGCAGAGGTGACGAGGAACGCTGCACAGAAAATTGCGATCCACCGTCAGGTAACGCAATGACTGGCAAAGGTGCAGCTTTTCTGGTAAACTGACCAAGTGATTGGTGGAAAGATCTAAAGTTTGCAGTTCTTTCAGCTTTCCAATTTCTACAAATATGAACAAAAGCAGTAAATGTAACAAGCCAGCAAGAACTCATTCACAAAAAATCAAATGTAGTCTGAATTTTCCATTCTGATATGTTCTATAGTCAAAGTATGATATGCAATGTACCCATTGTAACCCATTTGGGGCGATCCCTCATCATGCTGTAATTCAAAGGGGTTGTCCCGTGAAAATAAAAGGGCGATACACTTTGTAGTGAGGGAATACGAAATCTTTTTGACAGATGGACAAAGTGTTTTAGGCAGAGCTGCTAGCCATGAATGCACTGCTGTCTTCACCTCTTCATCACATGTCAATCTTTGTCCTCTTAGGGTACGTTCACACAGCAATTTTTGACACTTTTTTTAAGCAGATCAGGAGTGGAATCCGCCCCCCAAAAAACGGTAAGCCAACAGTAAAACTACTGCCATTGATTGCCATGTAAAATCTATAATTCTTGGCATGTACCGATAGCGCCAACAAAAAATGAACATGTCAATTCCTTGAGGAGTTTTTTATGCCCCAACAATATTAAAGTACAGGAGGCAGGAAAAAAAATTACATTATATATATATATATATATATATATATATATATAAGTATTGTATATATGATATAGTAAGAGAGGAGAGGAAGCTGAGCTCTGTGATATATAGGGTTATATGATAGAGGAGAGAAGCTCAGCTCTGTGATATATAGGGTTATATGATAGAGGAGAGAAGCTGAGCTCTGTGATATATAGGGTTATATGATAGAGGAGAGAAGCAGAGCTCTGTGATATATAGGGTTATATGATGGAGGAGAGAAGCTGAGCTCTGTGATATATAGGGTTATATTATAGAGGAGAGAAGCTGAGCTCTGTGATATATAGGGTTATATGATCGAGGAGAGAAGCAGAGCTCTGTGATATATAGGGTTATATGATGGAGGAGGGAAGCTGAGCTCTGTGATGTATAGAGTTATATGATTTGGAGCAGGATTCCTGAGTGAAAAGCAGAGGACCAACAGAAAATTTAATATTACTTGAGTGTGGAAAATGTTTTGTTGTTTTTTTAACTAGAATATTGTTTAAAAAATACTCGTGTCTCCAGATATTGCTGTTACATACTTATTACTGCGCCCGCTGGATTTCTTTAAAAATCCCTTACAAAAATGTCCACCTAGTATGCCAAGTGTCAGGGGTTACACATGCTCAGTACCATGATCCTCTTGTACATGAGTAGTAGTAATTCCTGCTTTCATACAAGGTCAGCCAGTAAGAATCTGCACACTAGAAGTGACGAGTTCTCACCAGCACTGGACACTCTGCATACTGTAAACATTTAGACAAGAAATCATAGAACAGCAGAGGGTATCATAGCAAGTATGTACAGCGATATCTACACACAGGAGCATTTAAGAAGGATTTCATTTAAAAAATAATTATTTTTGCCTGATAGAACAGAGAAATTATTTGTGAGATGACCCCTTTAATTATGAGATGACCCCTTTAATTGTGAGATGAGAGCATGCTTATAGAAAGCATGGTTATAGAAAGCACAGGTCTGGAGAGACCAACATATTTTCAACATGCCCAATCCTCAGGTAGCACGTTTGCAGGGATAGATAAGATGTGTCTTGCAATGGTTGGCTATTTAGACTGCCCAGAGTCTACACTAAGTGATGATAAGCAGGTAAGATTTGAATGGTAATGAACATCTTAGTATTCTGGGATGTGTCTCTTTTACATGGAGGAAGGGATAGCTACCTCTCAAATAATTTTTGCTTCATAATAATAATAATAGTTGCTTATTCCACAAATATCCACCAAAAGTGCATGCATTCAAACATCCTACAGGTCACCTCTTCATTGGAACTCCTTCAAACCATATAACGGGGTATTCCCTAAAACAAATCTATAATCCAAACTATACCATTCACATTGATATTATACAGTGGTGTGAAAAAGTATTTGCACCCTTCCAGATGTCTTAATCTTTTGGATGTTTGTCAAACTTAAATGCTTCAGATTACCAAACAGATGTAAATATTAGACACACATAACACAAGTAGTCATACAATGCAGTTTTTAAATGAACCTTTAAAAAAGTAATTGCCTCCCACAAAATATAAATTAACTGTGTTTGCTCACATCTTTGGGAAGCCAAGTTCAGTTTATCTAGCCTTACCCAGGCCCGATGACTGCCACAGCTGTTCTCAAGCAAGGAAGCGCTTAAATAGGACCTGCCTGACAAAGTGAAGTAGACCAAAAGATCCACACAGGCTAGACATCATAGGGAGGTCCAAAGAAATTCGGGAACAAATGAGAAGCAAAGTAATTGAGATCTATCAGTTTGGAAAAGGTTAAAAAGCCATCTCTAAAGCTTTGGGACTCAAAAGAACTACAGTGAGATCCATTATCCACAAATGGAGATAACATGGAAGTGTGGTGACCCTTCCCAGGAGTGGGCGGACGTCCAGAATTACCCTAAGGCCATGTTCACACGGCTTATTCTGGGACGTAATTCAGTCCGTAATTACGCGCCGGAGTGCGCCAATTTCGGGCTGAATCCGTCCCAGTAACTACGGTAATGCACAGTTCTCATAGAGAACTATGCATTACGTCTCCTCTACCTGCTCGCGAATTTCGCCGAGGGGGGCAACAGGTAACATCTAGCGGCCGAAATAAAGAGCCGCTAGAATTTAGTCTATCAGTGCGAAAGGTAAGCCCCCGCTTGGACTCAAAGACTACATGGATCCGTTATCCACACATGGAGTAACGGGTGTGAATTACCCCCCAGGATGAAGGGGCCGTCAGAACATACCTAAGAGTGCAGCGACAACTCATCCAAGAGATCACAAAACACCCTACAAACTTCCAAAGAACTGTAGGCCTCACTTGCCTCATTTAAGGTTAGTGTTATTGACTCAACCATAAGGAAGAGACTGTGCAAAAATTATGTGAATGAGTTCCAAGGAGAAAACCACTGCTGAGCAAAAACAACATGAAGGCTCCTCTCAGTTTTGCCAAAAAACATCTTGACGATATCCAAGACTTTTGGGAGAAGATTCTGTGTTGACTGACGAGACAAAAGTTGAATTCTTTGGAATGTGTAAGTCCCATTACATCTGGTGTATGAGCAACACAGCATTTCAGAAAAGGACCATCATACAACAGTAAAACATGGTAGTGGTAGTCTGACCATCGGGGGCTGTTTTGCTGCTTCAAGACCTGAAAGACTTGCTGTGATAAATGGAACCATGAATTCTGCTGTTTACCAACAAATCCTTTAGGAGAATGTCAGGCCATCTATTCCTGACGTCAAGCTGAAGCACACTTATGTTATGCAGCAGGACAATGATCCAGAACACATCAGTAAGTCCACCTCTGAATAGCTGAAGAAAAACAAAACAAAGACTTTGGAGTGGTCTAGTCAAAGTTCTGACCTCAAAAAGCAGCTCATGCTCGGAAACCCTCCAATGTGGTTGAATTAGAACATTTCTGCAAAGATGAGTGGGACAAAATTCCTTCAAAGTGTTGTAAAAGACTCAATGGCAGTTATCGCAAATGCTTGATTGCGGTTGTTGCTGCTAAGGGTGGCCCAACCAGTTATCAGGTTTAAAGGGCAATTACTTTTTCACACATGGCCCTGTAGGTTTTGATGATCTTTTCCCTTAATAATTAAGACCTTCATTAGAAAACTGTATTTTGTTTTACTTGTGTTATGTTTTTCTAATATTTACATTTGTTTGGTGATCTAAAGCATTTAAAGGGTTGTCTCACTACATTGATTCATCTTACCTCAGTCCTGTTTTCTTGGTTTCATTTTGAATTCAGGGGGGGTGTTTACTGGCTTCTACTAGGCTGCAGTAGAAGCCAGGTCTGTAGCTATAGCAACCAGTGCTGGCAGCCTATGAGGGAGAGACTGAACAGGTCTGTAGCTATAGCGACCTGAGGAGCTGATGCAGCCCATACAAGAGGGGATATCTCAGAATAGGTAGGACACTGTTAATGGACATATATTGCAAAGTGACTTGTTTTTGCAAGATCTTTAACATAAAAAACAATCCTTGTAGGGAGACAACCCCTTTACGTGTGACAAACATCCAAAAGAATAAGAAATCAGGAAGGGGAAAATACTTTTTGACACCACTGTATTAGGTTATGGCAGAAGGGAGTTGCAGCAAGGTTGCTTCCATGACCTTGCTGCCAGTTCTGTAGCCTGTAAATGAAGACAGTGGAGGGTCTTGATGTGCCAGATAATGGTACCTTTATTCTACTGATGGGAGGACAGCCACATAAATAGGAGTTCCCTTTGGCTGTCCTGCTCTATTAACCAAACTGCTCCGACTTTAAAGTTAGAGATTTGAGTAACAAATACATTTTGGAACTGCTCATTGTTCAATCCCTTTAAACAAATGGGTTTAAAGCAGTTCCAAGGTAAAAGGTACACTTTTTTATCTTCAAAATGTAATGTAAATTCCTGGTAAACAGTTTCGTTTTACTCAATGCTGCTATCATTCAGTCATTTTATACAAAAGGTACCTATTATGTGGTTAAAAAAGAAAATTTTCAGAAAAATAGTATGTAAATTTTAGTACAAAGACATTACGGTATCGCTCTTTCATTCCTCTCTTGCCACAATGAACAACATATGAGGGTTAAAAGAACTTCCAGGAAATCAGACTGTACCTGGACAGTTGCAGTATTAATCACACAGCATTTCCTTTCACCACCACTTGAGCATTACAAGAAAGGCTCATGGTTCTGACGAGCAAGAGCTAAGTGGTCTCAGACACCTGCTGAAGCTGGCTCAGCGAGACAGATGTTCATGTGGTTTTACTATTTTGCCATAGGCAAACAAACTCTATCAGTTCTCTATCTATAAAACAATAAAACGTAACTTTTATTATGTATAACACTTAGCCTCTATACACACTATTTAAAAACCTGATTTCTAACCTCTCAATTTATCCCTTTCTACTTCTGAAAGAATAGCTCCTTTTCTATTATCAAGTCTGGTGGAACCCGACCTATTAACAGGAAAGCCTCATATATACAGTAATTTACTAACTCCAGTAAGGGATTCCAAGCATCCTACTTGGGCAGTCATCCCTAATCTAATGGACATAAAACATATAAGGTTTCCTTGTGACACCCTCTGCAGCGGGTGACACTTGTAGACAGAGGTGAGAAATCACAATTTAAAATGTCATGCCTGACCTGGAGAGTTTAAGTTTGTCTATGGCAAAATAGTAAATATAGTGATCAATAGTCACTCTCTGTTCTCTTGCGAGATTCCCAAATTTTTTTGGGGAGACTATTTGACAAGATGTTCATGTAGGTCACAAGTTACCTGGAGGAAGGAATTTCAGCCGGTTGTTTGTGAGCCGTAAATGGCGCAGTGATTTCAGTCTTCCAATGTCAGGGCATAGGATTTCAAGTGCATTATCACTAAGGTCCAAGGACTGCAGCTTTACCAAGGAACCAATGGCTACAGAAAAACCAGATAAGTTACAACAAGTCCAATATGGGATAGAAGTTACATGACATTTCTTTAAGACTACACAGATACTTTAGTTATTACCCAACAAAAATGGGACCTAGAACGTGGATGTCCAAAATGAGTTCTTCCACTGCTTACCTTAAAATTGGTGCAGAGAAAACGGAGACAGTTGTACAGTATATTAAAAAGACCTTTAAAGGGGTTGTCTCACTACAAGGATTGATTTTTATGTTAAAGATCTTGCAAACTCAAGTCACTTTGCAATATATGGCCATTTACAGTGTCCTACCTATTCCTAGATATCCCCTCTTGTATGGACTGCATCAGTTTCTCAGGTCGCTATAGCTACAGACCTGGCTTCTACTGCAGCCTGGTAGAAGGGAGTAAACACGCCCCTGAATTCAAAATAAAACCAAGAAAACAGGACTGAGGTAAGATGAATCGATGTAGTGAGACAACCCCTTTAACGCTGGAAGTACTGGACTATGCTCTATGGACAGTAAGTAAATATACACATATCTGCATTGGCTCAAGTAGTCCAAAAAATACTGCTTCCCTTTGCTCTTTGAAGATTAAAGTATGCTTTCAATTATAACACAGCTTGCGATAAATCAACAGTACAAGAAAAATAAGAGACTTCATAATATATCTCGTAAAATAAACTTGCTTTCTTCTTCTTAATAAACCTCTTTTTCTTCCTCTCCTGCTTTTCTATCTTTTCATTTTGTCATAGATCACTAAGAGAATCAGTTTTGCAGAGGTTCCTGCTTCACTGAGAGCTGAGGTTACAGATGTCTTTAGGTGTCTATGTACAAGAGCATGTGCATAGAGGACATTCAAATGGCAGTAAGGAGCAGTGTAACTGTGAGGCAGACACCAGGTAGATATACGAATACCTATACATATACAGCGCACAACACCATCAAATAGTTTCTCTCTGGCCTCCATCGCTACCCTTGCCTAATTCTCTGTATAGGCTTCTACATATTAGCCCCGTGCAGTGAAACCGATTGCTCTTGGCTAGGCTCACAGGTTCCGTTTGGAGCTTCTACTGCAGATTCCATCAAAATTAACAGAAAATGTTAGTGCAGCATACAGTGCTATTTATTTCTCACAATTTAATGTCTGATGCAGATGTGAACCTGGCCTTAGTGATTTATGCTTAAAGGGGTTGTCCGGGACATACAAAATCTCAGTGGTCCATGTGGGTATGATTAGAAATAGAAAAAATAAGTATACTCACCTCCGTGATGCTCCCATTCCGTCCCAGTGGCCGAATCGTACATCCTGGCTGCACAATGAACGTCCATCCTTCAAGTGCTATGTGCAGCCAATCACAGGCCAGAGTGGTCATGTGCATGGGAAGTTGTGGCGTGTGATTGGCTGCACATAAAATGTGAACAATGGACGTTCACTGTGCAGCCGTGATGTACGGGTCGGCCACTGGGACGGAACAAGAGCGTCACGGAGGGGAGTATACTTCTTTTTTTCTATTCATACCCCAGTGGACCAATGAGCTTTTGTAAGTCCCGGACAACTCCTTTAAGTAAACCGCTAAGAAGACTGGTGGAGGGGCTGATTGAAGGAGAAGGAAGCATTTTTGTGCAAAAATATATTACAAAGCTTCTTATTTTTGTTTGTGTTGTTGATTTATGGAAAATTGTCTAATTGGAGGTATGCCTTAATAGAAAACACAGTAATAAAGGGATGCCAAACTGTAGGACAGCAACTGAAAATTATTAGGCCCTATGCTCAAGTACTTTTCTATAATGAATCTGTGGCAGAAATCTGAGGCACAATCCTTTACAGATTTTGGTGCAGATATGGACACGGATTAGCCCCACTTAATGGTATCACCTGATGCAGAATTCATGACAAGAAGCAACATTTCCATAAAGTGACAGGTTGTATAGAAATCTACATCAGAGTTCATAGTTTGAACCAGGGATTCCTACTCAGACATGACATATGGATTTCTGGTGGAATGCACATGCACTGTGTGAACAAGGCCTATAATGTCTGCTGTTGTATATGTGAATGAGATGACTAGTAGATACCATCACTGGATGATTGATTATTATATACTAATCAATCTTACCACATATATAGCAATTTCACCTCTCTACAGGACATATCCAACAGTGTGATGTGCGTGCCGTACCTCACTAAAACAACCTTTATAAACTATTAAACCACCATTTTGTAAAGAACAGCAAACACTTTCTTCATGTACTTGACTATGTTTGTATCTTAACAATAATTCACAGACTCATTAAGCCAGTAACCCCATATTATACATGTAATATAGAGTATAGTTATCACTCAATTCACATTGAATGTAAAATGTCCATCCTTAATAGTATGCTACAAGGAAGATTTCCTTGGGATCTTATTTAGCTAGGTAGAAGATACTTTTATCCACAGATTGATCCTCACAGGTGTACATTAACAGGTTTCTTTATTCCAGTGTTAAAACAACGCATTTCGTGTCTTATTACAAGATGCCCTTCATCAGATATCTGGTAATCCTACTTCTAGAGTAAATTTAAACAAATGGGAAAAAAAACGGCAAGTCTGATTGACGGCTAACTGACCAAATAATTAGACTTCTTAATTGTTGCAACTGTCTTCCATTAAATACATAAAACAACCATAAGGGTATGTTCACGCGACGTGTCGAGTCCGTGTTTACATACGCGCTTAGATACGTCTGTCGGACCCCAAACGGAATCAAACATGTATCTAACAAATAGCAATGTGATTTACATTGCTTTTAAACATGAAACACACATCGGAGAGTGATCGTCGATTCGTGTCTCATTGCATCTTTTGGATCCATTCCAAGAATTGGCATTTCAATTCTTGGTCCAAAAGACGCAGCAGGAACCCTATTTATAACTATAGGGTGCAATCCTGCTGCATTCAAACACACAGCTGTGTGTTGGATACGTGTTGGATCCATTTAGGATCCGATCACCGCTGCGTTTTTGGATGAGATTTTCGGATCCAAACCTGATCCAAAAGCGCTGTGTGAACAGCCCCTAATAGTATACCCGTGATTATAGTATAACAAATGCAATTTGCTAGTTTGGACCCTAGTAGTGGGAGCTTAATTAATAACTAGGTAAATACATAAAAATAGATACTTATCAAAAATGCATAAAGTAAGAGTTTATAATATACATAAGGCAATTAGTAATCAGTAGTCATTTGGTTACACAATAATACAAAAATCCATATACATACTGTATCTCCCCAACATGTATATAGAACAGTGCAACTGAAAACTTTAACTATGGTCACAAGATGTTCATTGCCTACAAGTACGGAAGCCGGGATGGGACATATCTCCTATTCGAACTGCACAAACTATGTAGGAATACAACTAAGGTTGCCTGAAGCAGACAAAATTCAGTGCACCGTGTAGATTGCAAGACGGGAAGAAAAAGGGCAACGGATGGATAGTGTGGATATTTTTAGTTCCTTTTCATGATTTCTAATTTACAAGTTTTTGATATTAAATATACTGCTCAAAAAAATAAATAAAAGGGAACACTTAAAAAAACACAATGTAACTAAGTCAATCAGACTTCTGTGAAATCAACCTGTCCAGTTATGAATCAACACTGATTATGAATCCATTTCTCCTGCTATTGCACAAACGGAACAGACAAACAAGTAGAAATGATAGGCAATTAGCAAGACAACCCCTATAAAGGAGTGGTTCTGCAGATGGTGACCACAGACCATTCCTCTGTTCTCATCCTTTTTGGCCATTGTTTTGGTCACTTTTGCATTTTCTCATTCCTCTCATCTCTAGATGTAGCATGAGGTGGTGTCTACAACCCACAGAAGTTGCTCAGGTAGTGCAGCTCATCCAGGATAGCACATCAATGCAAGCTGTGGCAAGAAGGTTAGCGGCATCTAATAACACAGTGTCCATAGCATGGAGCAGGAGACAGGCCAGTACACAGTGATGTGGAGGGGGGGCCGCAGGAGGGCAACAACTCAGCAGCAGGATCGCTACCTCCTCCTTTGTGCATGGGGAAAGAGGAGGAGCAATGCCAAAGCCCTGCAAAATGACCTCCAGCAGGTCACTAATACCCATGCTACGACTAAGAGTCTTCTAAAAGACTTGAAACGCGTAAGATGCTTGTGCCTCCTTCAGCGCTATGTTTTTAATTTTTTTATATTCTATTGGGATTTATACAATAACGTTTTTGGATTGCCTTTTATCCGATGTGCTGGAACTCTGTTCTTTTCTGGATTGTGTATGTTCCCACTGACAGCCGAGTGGTTTTAGTTTCCTTGCACCGGACCTAATCATCACAGCAAAGAAGTGGACAAAATGAAAAGGTGAGCAAACACCCATTTCTTCTTTTTGAAAATGTGCAGGGGGCTACAAGAGGGCAACAACTCAGCAGCAGGATCGCTACCTCCTCCTTTGTGCATGGGGGAAGAGTAGGAGCAATGCCAAAGCCCTGCAAAATGACCTCCAGCAGCTCACTAATATCCATGTGTCTGCTCAAACGGTCAGAAACAGACTCCATGAGGGTGCTGTGAGGACCTGACGTGCACAAGTTGTCAGGGTGATTGGCATTTGCCAGAGAACACCAAGCTTGGCAGATTAGACATTGGTGCCCTGTGTTTTTCACGGATGACAGCAGGTTCACACTGAGCACATGTGACGGACGTGATAATGTGGAGAAACCATGGAGAAAGTTCTGCTACCTGCAACATCCCCAAGAATGACTGGTTTGGCAGTAGGCCAGTAATGGTGTGGGGAGACATTTCTTTGGAGGGCCGCACAGTCCTCTATGTGCTAGCCGGAGGTGCCCAGACTGCCATTAGGTACCAGGATGAGATCCTCAGACCCATTGTGAGACCATATGCAGGTGCAGTGGGCCCTGGGTTTCTTCGGATGCAGGACAATGCTAGGCCTCATGTGGCTGAAGTGTCAACAGTCCCTGCAATGGACTGACCTGCCTGTTCCCCAGACCAGACATCAATCGAGCACATCTGGGACATCATGTCTTGTTCCATCCACCAACACCACGCTGCACCACAGACTGTCCAGGAGTTGACTGATGCTTTAATCCAGGTCTGGGAGGAGATCCCTCAGGAGAACATCCGCCGCCTCATCAGGAGCATGCCCAGGCATGGTAGGGAGGCCATACAGGGACGTGCAGGCCACAGACACTACTTAGCTCAATTTCTTGCCTTGAGGCATTTCCACTGAAGTTGGATTAGCCTGAAATTTGATTTTCTACTTTGATTTTGTGTATAATTCCAAATCCAGACCTGCATGGGATACTAATTTTGATTCTCTTTGATCATATTTATGTTTTATTGTTCTCAACGTATTCCACTATGTAATGAATAATGAACTGCAACTGGAAGATATCATTAATAGAATTTTAGTGTTCCCTTTATTTTTTGAGCGGTGTATATCCCTTAGTGATAATAGATGGTGAATTCTTTTACATCGGTAGAGGGATTGGTTATCTGGTTTTGTTTTATTATTTCAGTTACTTTCATTAGGATTATTGTATTAGTTCGGTCGTCTCATTGAGACCGAAGGGGGATAGACTCTGTAGGTGATAAATTCACACCATTTTTCTCCTGCTAAGGGCGTCAAATCTATTAGGGATGTGTTCTATATTGTGATCAATTGGCGTTACTTTCCACAGAGAATCATCTCCGTTGTGTTTGATCGCACTATATATTAATACATATTTACTTCTTACATCAAACTAATGGCTGCACATTCTTTCCTGCAGCTTTTGGCTAGTGTGTTCAACATATTGCAACTCACATGGACACACTATCAGATAAAATTACATAGTTGCTGTTACAACATAAATTATATCTGATGGAAAACTTTCGTTTTGTAGGAGGCAAATTCTTTTGTACCATGTGTGATTAATTAACAAGTTAGACACTGGTTTTTGAAACATTTATTTACCCCATAATTTGCTGGAAAATCTTCCTTGTAGCTGCACACTAAATAAAACCAGTGCCTCCCAGATGCAGACCACTTTGTACCGGTTTATCCGGTATTTGGTATCACGGAGGGTGGCGCCTCCTCAAGCACAACAGCAGAGGGTGAACATATATGTATATATGATTACACCTCCTGCATATATTTGACAATATCATACGAGGGAGCGCTATCTTTGTATTCTTTCCATCTTTAATAGTAATCAAATGACAAGCAAGGTCTTATAAAGCATATTTAAATGATCAGACACGACTTGCGTTTAGTTGTAAGTTATTCATGATCTTTTCTACTTCAGTCTGACCTAAAAATCTCTATGGCATGAAAGCACAGTTGTGACGTTTCGAAGGATACAACCTTGACAAAGGAGGTTGTATACTTCAAAACGCGCTACCATGCTTTCATGCCAAAGAGATTTTTAGGTCAGACTGAAGTAGAAAAGATCATCAACAATGTACAAATTGAGTTCCATGAATTACATGCGGTTATCGGCTTCACAAGTCTGTGAATTAATGTCAATATACAAATATAATTAAAAAAAAAGATGAAGAAAGTGTTTGCTATTCTTTAGGCTATGTTCACACGGCTTATTTTGGGACGGATTTCAGCCCGTATTGCACGCCGTACTGCGCGAATTACTGGTGAAATCCGTCCCAGTCATTACGGTAATCCACAGTTCTCATAGAGAACTATGGATTCTGTCTCCGAAATACGGCGAGCGGGGAGAGAAGTGACATGTCAATTATTCACGACGGTATACGCGCCGGAATAATGAATGTCTATGCCTGCCACCCCCCATCACCTCCCGCCCCGCTGCTGAGCACACAGCGTCATTGCGGGCGAAATCCGTCCCGCAATTATGCCGTGAATAAGCCGTGTGAACATAGCCTTACACCATGGCTGTTTAATATTTTGTGGTGATTAATTAATTTGCTATTTCCATATTGCACAATTCAGGATTTTTCCTTAAAGGGGTTGTCCAGTTCAA
Source organism: Phyllomedusa bahiana (assembly GCA_025379985.1). Classification (NCBI taxonomy): domain Eukaryota; kingdom Metazoa; phylum Chordata; class Amphibia; order Anura; family Hylidae; genus Phyllomedusa; species Phyllomedusa bahiana. The sequence goes on from JAODAL010019123.1 coordinate 23,491, forward strand.
ATAACAATGAAATAATCTATTTACCTTCTGTTCTCTTCTCAATGGGACGTTACCACAACAGCTGCTGATTGGCTACAATTCAGCAGCGAAGGAGTGGTAGAAGACGAGTATAGTTTTTTTTTTTTAATTGGCCACCAGTTGCTGATAATTTAATGGGACCCTGTCAAGCGGTTTATAATACCCTATCCGAGAGCAGGATGAGATAGAGAAGCTGAGCTCTGTGATATGTAGGGTTATGTGGTAGAGGAGAAAAGCTGAACTCTGTGATATATAGTGTTATATGATAGAGGGAGAGAAGCAGAGCTCTGCAATATATACGTTTATAGGGTAGAGGGAGAGAAGCTGAGCTCTGTGATATATAGCATTGTATGAAAGAGGGAGAGAAGCTGAGCTCGGTGATATATAGGGTTATATGATAGAGGAGAGAAACTGAACTCTGTGATATATAGATTTATATGATAGCGGAGAGGAGCCGAGTTCTGTGATATATAGTGTTACATGATAGAGGGAGAGTAGCTGAGCGCTGTGATACATACGTTTACATGATAGAGGGAGAGAAGCTGACCTTCATATAGGGTTATATGATTTGGAGCATGATTTCTGAGTATAAAGCAGAGAAAATCTGTAGAAGTGAAATTGAGAGTATTGCTGACCCCACCCACAAACAGTGATTGAAAGTTTGGTCCGTATACACACTGATACAGGAAAAGCTGCCAATCACAGTATGTAGATGGCGTAAGCAGGACTATCTGTTTCCTAAGGAGCCCAGTCAGAATTTACACTGCTTTTTACTCAGAAACTCTGGTCTAAATCATATATATATATATATATACACTCACCGGCCACTTTATTAGGTACACCATGCTAGTAACGGGTTGGACCCCCTTTTGCCTTCAGAACTGCCTCAATTCTTCGTGGCATAGATTCCACAAGGTGTTGCAACGATGCTCAATTTTGGGACCAAGGGGCCCAAAGAGTGCCAAGAAATATTCCCACACCATGACACCACCAAACCCCCGCCTGAACCGTTGATACAAGGCCGGATGGATCCATGCTTTCATGTTGTTGACGCCAAATTCTGACCCTACCACCGAATGTCGCAGCAGAAATCGAGACTCATCAGACCCGGCAACGTTTTTTCAATCTTCTACTGTCCAATTTCGATGAGCTTGGGGAATTGGAGCCTCAGTTTCCTGTTCTTAGCAGAAAGGAGTGCACCCGGTGTCTTCTGCTGCTGTAGCCCATCTGCCTCAAAGTTCGCCGTACTGTGCGTTCAAGAGATGTCTTCTGCCCACCTTGGTTGTAACGGGTGGCTATTTGAGTCACTGTTGCCCTTTCTATCAGCTCGAACCAGTCTGCCATTCTCCTTTGACCTTGGCATCAACAAGGCATTTCCGCCCACAGACTGCCGCTCACTGGGTGTTTTTTGTTTTTAGGACCATTATCTGTAAACCCTAGAGATGGGTGTGCGTGGAAAACCCAGGGGATCAGCAGGTTCTGAAAACCTAGACCAGCCCTTCTGGCACCAACAACCATGCCACGTTCAAAGGCACTCAAATCACCTTTCTTCCCCATACTGATGCTCGGTTTGAAATGCAGGAGTTGTCTTGACCAGTCTACATGCCTAAATGCACTGAGTTGCCGCATGTGATTGGCTGATTAGAAATTAAGTGTTAACGGAGCAGTTGGACAGGTGTACCTAATAAAGTTCCGGTGAGTGCATATACAACACAAACACCATACATTTTTTTATCATCTATAAAATCACAGACTAGCTACTCTCTGTCAGATAGGGAGTATAAACCCTAAAAGGTTCCTTTTTTTATATGAAGTGGCCAATCTTTATAATCCTAAAACCTGTATAACTATCACATATAAAGACTGTTACGGCTTCGGTAAACTAGGTTTATAGTTTACTGCAACGTAGTTTGCATGCTCTGAGCGGGAGTCCACCATATCAGAGCGCTGCGCCCCGGGCCCGTGATTGACAACGTTCTACTTATGCACAATAATATGGGGTCGATCAGCAGCTGGTGGGAGGCCGCAGTTCAAATAGACCACTCGTTTACATTTGAAATTTCAAGGTTGGAAAAAGCGGGAAAGAAAAACCAAAACTCCTGAGGGAGCGGAGATGGCCGCCACCAGTAGCTGTCATTTTTAAAAAAGCAGCAAGGGGAATCAGTGAAAAAACATTCCCTAGAATTTGTAACAATTACACAGAAGACTGAGATTTTTTCATCCTAGGTCTGAGAACGTCATCCCAGGACCAGGCCGGTGGACGGAATTGTTAGGAGAGACACTTACCTTCCGGGACAAACACAATGTTATTCGAGTGCAGATACCTTTAGAAACAAGAGAAAAAACAGAACAGCTGTTACCCTGAAGGACTCCTGCTAGGACACACACTTCCAGACATGTTAATACACTGGGAGCATCAAGGGCAAAGAAGAGAGACTGTTCCTGTACATTACAGAGATGCAGACCTGCAGAACTAAAAGCCGACACTCATTTTACTACGTCCCCATTTTTTAGGATCGAAAGCTGCAAAGTTGTTACTAATCTGTAATATTGTATAACCTGCATTTACCCTGTTCAGAAATTGTATATAACCAGCAGTTAAGGTTCTGGTGATGGCTCAGGTTTATTGACAATTGTATAATGCTGCTTTCCTCTTTACTGTATTGGCCCGGGCCCAAAAGATTGTTTTCTGATGGTATACTCCCGGCAACCAGGAATTATGGGGGGGCACTATGCTCTGCTTGTCAAAAAGATTGTAACATTGTTCATGATAAAAGGCGTCCCCCATCACATTGTTTTCCCGTTACAAAAGGGGATGGGGCCCGGGTCATGCCCCATATTAATGTCACAAGCCTTCCACTGCCCATTGCATCTCCAGCCAGCACAGCAAAGCAGCTCTTTTTACCTTACTCCTGCCCACCCACTCTGCATTGGGACCCTCCGTCTTCAGGCCGGCACAACTGCGCTCCCTCAAGCCGCTTTGGTCTTGTGCTGTCAGCCCCGGCACGGCAGGTCTGTTGTTACAGCTACTGATCCATGTACACGACACATGTAGTCATTGTATGGGTACTAATTAGTACATGCACTGCTGTGGCATGCTGGCACTTTTAGTTCCACAGCTACTAAGCTGCTATGAAACTACAATTGTCAGCAGCCACAGCAGCACATGAGAGACAGAAAGGGAATATAAATCTTCTAAACAAGGGCACAGACAGCGAAAGGGTGTTACATGTCTTAAATGCAACTCCACAAAAAAAAAGGATCTGTAAGCGTTGATTCAAATATACTTGTGATCACCCCATATATCCGTTTGGACTAATTTATCTACCGTATATATATTTTCAATATATTCAGATACTATAGCACATTTTCAGGTTTTGGTATCATTAAGTAGTTCTTATTGTATATTATTATGCCGATAACTATGTATCAGATGCAGAAAGTGTTTCTCATGCTATGAACATGTTTAGAATCACATGAGATTTACGTATAATTAGGATGTAGAGGTACGTAACTCTTTAGACTAGGACTAAGGTTTTTATACCGAAACGGGTCAGTCAGTCTGTCGAACCTTGATTTATAGAAAACCTTTTTTTTTTCTTCTTTTTTTTTTTTTTAAACAAATGAATAAAAGTTATTGAGTTTTAATACTGGATTTGCCCTGGGATATTTGAACTGGATGCTGAATTTGTCTTTCTATTCAACAAAAGTGTGGTTGACCATGCCATGAAAAAGACTAAATCTAGTCCAAGGCAGACTACGTGTGGTCCACAGGACCCCAAGGCTCTGCTGTGGTATATATCAAAATACCTTTTTCAAGGTATCCAACATATCCCGGCGACGGAAGGAACAGCAGATTTACAGCTGCTAATTTGTTTCACTTTGTTTTGCAGGTTTTGGTGGACTTCTGTTTCAGAAGTTTCGTGACATCATATAAAATTATATTTACTATTTTGCCATAGGCAAACTTAAACTCTATCAGTTCTCTATCTGTTGAACACTAAAACGTAACTTTTATTATATCTCACTCTTAACCTCTATACACACTATTTAAAAACCTGATCTCTAACCTCATCATTTAACCCTTTTTGCTTCTGAAAGAGGGAATAACTCCCTTTCTATCATCAAGTCTGGTGGAACCCCACCTACTAACAGGGGGGGTCAGATATGACGTTTTAAATTGTGATCTCTCCCCTCGGTCTACAAGTGTCACCCGCTGCAGGGATGTCACAAGGGGGCCTTATTTGTTCTGTGTCTATGAGATTAGGGACGACTGCCCAAGTAGTTGGCTTGGGATCCCTTACTGAAGCTAGTACTTTGCTATAGATATAAGGCTCCCCTGTTAGTAGGTGGGGTTTCCCCAGACTTGATAATAGAAAGTGAGTTATTCCCTCTTTCAGAAGAAAAAGGGTTAAATGATGAGGATAGAGATCAGGTTTTTAAATAGTGTGTATAGAGGTTAAGAGTTAGATATAATAAAAATTACGTTTTAGTGTTTAACAGATAGAGAACTGATAGAGTTTAAGTTTGCCTATGGCAAACTAGTAAATATAGTGATCAAAAGTCACTCTTTGTTCTCTTGCGAGATTCCCAATTTTTGTGGAGATTATGCATCATATAAAATTGACTGGAAGATCGATGTTTACATGCAGCCATCCTTAAAGTTGTATTGCTACAAAGCTCATGTCTCAGATTATGGGGACAGTAAGAATAAGCATTTTTGTAATTGGGTTACATTACCTTTGTCACTTGGTTTAGCAGATATGAGCTTTTCTGTAAATCTGTATTCTGTTTCTGCTGCTGCTGGTCGGGACACGCCCCCTGGTCGGTTCCCACTGCCCCTAGACACGCCCCGTGCACTGTGATTGGCTGGAATTTCATTCAGCCTTTTGGGATACACCCCAGGCAGGAAATGCCCCGGCCACGCCCCCTGCGCTGTGATTGGCTGCCTGCACACTCTGTGTTTTCTCCCCTCTGAGCTGTTAAAATCGATAGTGAAACCAAGGGCTGCTGGCTCTATATACATCTCCCAGCTCTAGGGTGAATGATCTGGGCAATTACTGCCTGTTTAAGTCACAGATCCCCTCATATAACACAGTATTATAGAGTCTCCTGCCTGTTAACAGGAGGAAAGGAGGGCAGTGTGCATTGCTCCATATAACCCAGTTTGTTGCCTGGTAACAGAGAGGGAGGAGGCAGGGGGCAGTGTACAATCCTCACATGTCTCATCAGTTCAGGCTGACTGTATAACTGCTTATAGCTCAGCTGAGCCTGAAGCTCTGCAGACACAGGAACAGCATACAGGAGGCTGTATAGCTGTGATCTGCAGACACATAATAACACTGCAAGAGGCTGTATAGATGTTCTCTGCAGACACCCTTGTGCTTCCACTGCACAGTCAGAGTGATGATGTCACAGGTCTTCAGTGAGGGGAGACTCGCCTCCTGGGAGGAGAGACACGCCTGCTGAGAGGAGAGACTCGCCCCTGGATTTCAAATTCAATTCAATGCTGAAGAGCACGAACAGTTCAAACGATACAACCCCTTTAACTGGTGGAGGAAAACCAAAAGTGAATATTTTCTCATGTAAATAAAGCTGGTGCTCTTAAGTGATTGACAGCTAATTTGGCCCTTTTAGCCCCTCTGCATTCTGGATTTTTTTTTTCATTATTTTGAGATCCCGTTATTTATTTGTGCATATACCCAACCATATATACATACACATACTAGACTTCACTCATCAAAATTTACTAACTGTCAAACAATTTGTTACAATGGACAACGGAGATGGTTTCACAACTATAAAGTTCCGATAAATGAGGCCCAGTATATATGTGTGTATATACATGTATGTTTGGGAGAGAGAGGGGAGAGACATATACCCTGAAATGAAAGTCTGGACTTTATATCCATTATATAACTGTAACATGTTTCAGTGAACAGCTAAAAAACAAAATTTGTGTCAGTGTTCAAATATATGGACCAAACTTTAAGACAATAGCCCATATTGTACGTTGTAAATGGTGATTTAACACATTCGTTTTTAAGGGGTTGTCCGGAAGCTGGGTTTATGGGTTGTGTTTCAGTATTGTTTTTATTGGGCACTTTTTAGTTGTAGTTATGGGAGCTTTGCCTGAACATTACAAGAAAAATAATATTTGCTTTATGCAGTCCTTGCTGGAGCTAGAGTCTTCCAGTTTAAATCCATCTCCTAAATGTATTGGGCGATTCAGGGATCAAACACCTGTTGTGAATTTTGCTATTCAGCAAGGTGTGCAAAAAGTACTGAAACATTCACCAGTTGGACATATGCGTTCTTAAGTTACAGAGAACCTGTCCCATAGGTTATGCACCCTTGCTGAGGACAGCACAAGCTAGTGACAGACCTGCCGTTTTCAGCGCCGTGTGTGCTGTATACACTCACAAATAAACTGGCCCCATTTATCAAAACTGTAAAGTTGGAAACTGGTCTTCACCAACTAATATGTGTGTATAAGTCTAGTACACCACATAATTATAATAATTTTATATAATATAATATTATATATAGTATTTATACACACACACACACAATATATAATAGTATATATATAAAACACACACACACATATTATTAATATATATAACCATCACACATATAAATAATATAATAAAACACACACCACAATACTATATATATATATAAAACACACACATATATAATATAAATATATATAAATATATAAACACATATATATATATAATACTATAAACACACACACATATATATATATATATATTATATATATATATAACACTATTATATATAAATATATATATATATATATATATATAAACACACACACACATATATAAACACACACATATATATATATATATATATAATACTATATAGTATATAGTAATATATATATAAATATATTATATATATATTATATAATATATATATACAAGGTAACAGTGCTTTGCAAACCCTTTAATTTGAAAATTTTGCTAGTCGACTATAAGGGGGGAACTATAAGGCCCAACCTTAAAAAAATAAAGCTTGGAAGGGCAGATTTTAACCTAGAAAAATATTTAATTTTATCACATAACCTTTCACGGTCCCCAGCCCCTTCTAGAAGCGGCGTGACCCGGGAAACGCTTATGTGCACCTAAAATTAAATATATCCAGGTTAAAATCCTCCCTTCCAAGTTTGTTTTTTTAAGCCTCTGGACCCTTAGTAGTTCCCCCATTATAGTCGACTAGCAAACTCTTAAATAAGGTTTGCAAAGCACTGTTACCTTCAATTTTCACCCTGGGCGTCCTCTTGGAACCAAAGGGGGGGGAAACCGGACGGGAGCTGCTACTACTGTCCTTTGAGAGATCCCAAGCGAACATACGATTTTAACCGAAACAGACAGCTAAAAGGGAGCACCTGACTTTTTTTCCTCAATACTACGGTCCGTTAAAAGTGGAAAACCCGATCTGCGCTTTTTTATTACAGCTTTTAGCGACTCATCTGTTTTCTAGCAGATAGCGCCCTTTTTCTATATATATATATACACCCCCCCAAAAAAAAACTATATATATTATATATATAAAACACACCCCATATATAAATATATACACACAAACAAATAATATAAATTTCACACACAAAAAAATATAAAAAACACAAAAACATATATATATATATATATAAAAATATATATAATATTAATATATATAAAAAAAAACCACATAAAAAAAAAAACACACACCCAAAATTTATTTATATATATTTAAAAAAAATATAATAATAAAACACACACACATATATATACACACACACACATATAAAAATATACACACACACAAAAAACACACACACAAAAAAAAAAAACCACACACACATATACACACACAAAAAAAAAAACACAAAAACACACACCCCAAAATATAACACAAAACATATCACACACACCATACACCACACACACATAAAAAAACACAACCACACACACATACCCCACAAAAAACACATTACACACACACATATCCACACACACACTATAACCACACCACAAATACACACACACAACATATACACACAACACACAACAAAACACCAAACAAAAATATACATACACACACATAAAAATACACACACATAAAATTTAAAAACACACAAAAAAAAAAAAACACACCACACAATACCAAACACACACACATATACACACACATATACACACACACACATAAACACACACACACATAAACACACACACACATAAACACACACACATATACACACACACATAAACACACACACACATAAACACACACACAAATACACACACACACACACACACATATACACACACACACACATATACACACACACACATAAACACACACACACATATACACACACACACACACACACACAAAAATATACACACACACATATAAAAACAAAAAAACGAGGGGGCAACCGCTCCTCCATACAAACCATCGAGAAAACAATATTTGGTCTGTTTTGTATGGGGGAGTAGTTGCCCCCTTGTTGTTTTTGTTTTGCACTCCAACCACCTGAAAGGGTTTTTAAAATAAATTCAAGTACCTTGTACGAACCTTCTCCCCCTGAAGTGTGGGGGTCTGAAAAAAGCACAAAAAGGGGTAACGTTGGGTGGGTTCCCACGTATTTGGGGTCCCCTTTTTTGAGGGGAGGTGGCTTAAAGGGTTTTGCCCCATGTAATGTTGACGGGGAACCCAAAATGGGTTTTTAAATCACTTTTCTAAATATATGTGATTAAAAAAAGTAAAACCTGAAGCTACAGCATTTCTCAACCCCCTTTTTTACCACAAAGCTTCTTATCTGAGACGGGCAAAATTTAATGGTTTTTTTAAGCACCGGGTAGCAATATTTTTTTTCTTTTGTATACAAAATAACTAGCTTATGTTTTTAAATCCCTGCTTTACTGATGAAGAAGCTTTCAATCCCTTTTAGAATAGGGGGTTTCTTTTTATCAGAATTCACAATTAATTTGATTATTTATGAACATGTCACAGAACCTTATGCAGCTCTTGCTCTGGCGTGTGTGCTGTGTGCGTCTGTTCTTGCGCGTGATTTTTTACATTACATAACGTTTAGCAATAAGGGGTTTTCCCCCTGACAGTGCCGTCTGAGGGTCGTGTCTTTCTGTATTGAATCCACTTTTACGGTTTTTTTAGTTCACTTAAGTTTTGAAAACCTCCCTTTGATTCCCCCCTCCCCCCTCCCCTCTCCCTCTCCCACGCACTTCATGACCACATGATTTGTTGACATCTTGCCTCATACTGAAAGGAGGGCAAAATTGGTCTGGTGGCAAATCCCCCTTTTAAACAGTTTTGATCAAAAAAGTGAACGAAGAACCCCAAAAAAAGTTTGATGTATCCTAATAGCAGAAATGCTTTTTTCCAAAAAATTTTTCCCATGTGCATTTTGAATTTTTTTTTACTGGTTTTTATGTTACTGTCACACCAGGGTACACCTATGCTAATGTTTTACAAAAAAGTTTTTGGGATGTGCAGACCAAATATTGTTTTCTTGCCCAAATATTTATGGACCTAACTGTATGTGTGGGAATGGTTTTTGTTGTATTTTTAGCGCCAATAGTCTCTGCACAGAATTTGCAGAATAAGGGCAATGCATAACTATAATTCTTTTAGATTGTAAACCTTTATGGGCAGGCCCTTTTTCCCCCTTTTACCCGCGTTATCACTTAGGGTACAGTATAACGGGGGTTTTCGGGCCCGTTTTTTGGTGTAAATTTACCAAAAAGAGGGATAACAAGTGCACTCCAAACTTTGGCGAGATAATTCCCTTTGTAATGCGCCAAAGACACTTTTTAGTGCGCCAAAGCTTTGGGGCGTTCTGGGGCGGCGCACCACATTCGAAGAATCAGACACATTTATGATTTTTTTGCCCCAAACAGGGCCCCAAAAAGTAGAACACCCAACCCCGGTAAAAGGGGGTCTTCCTGAGCCAATTTGGTATTGGACTCACGAGCCTGTATGTATGACCTGCAGAAGAACAGGTCCATACATTCTGGGATATTCTACACTACCTTAAAGATATTTGAACTCCCGTCGCGTCAGATTCAATTGTCGCCCCTTTAAAGAGTTGTTCCCCTTTAAAAGCTTTTAGCCCTGTCTGTGAATGGGAGTTTTAATTAGGGGCTGCACTTCCCCCTCTCTTCCCCCTCCCCCTTTCCCCCTCCACTCCCCCTTTCTCCCCCCCTCACACACAGGGACTATCCCCCCGTAACTTCTATACGCAGGGGATGCTGCCCGAGTTAAACCCTGTGGCCTGCCTAAAGGGGTATGATTGCTAATATGTTCCTATCCCCCCGCTTAGCTTACAATCCCACATCTCCCAACAACAAAAAACCCTCTCAAACCAAATCAGGGGAAACTGCAAAGTGTTACTCAGGGGTGTCCCAGTACAGCACAGCATAAAATTTCCAGCCCTCCTGCTTTTTGTATTATTATAGTTACACTCCCCCAGACTCAGATTATAGTAACAACAGGGCACTGCGTCACATTATCTGTGTAAAAGAGCAGGGGGAACAGGCACACACAGGGTTAACCAGAGCACAGAAAAAGCCAGGGCCTCCTTCCCCCTCCCTCCCCTACAAAGCATTCTGTGCGGAGGGCCCTGCCCGACCTTCCTCAAAAGGGGTTGAGTCATTTAACCTACAGCCATTAAGAAAGGATCAACAGGTCGGCGCTTAGAAAAATTTAGAAGCTGATCACTTCCTATGAACGGGGTAGCCAAAATCATAGGGCATTTTAATGAAATATTTGCAAAGCTTTCTTGTTTTTTAAAATCTTTTTTAAATTTAAAAACCCCAAACATTGTAGCGAGACAACCCCTTTAATGTTTCCATTGACTGTACTTACACTTATGTTACTTAGTAACCCCCCTTAAATGTACAGCTCCCTGGAATTAATGGCGCTCTAAAATAAATGATAATAAACAAGCCAATTTTATAAATGTATTTTGCTGTTTGCTTGTTATGGTCTTTACATTTGTTATGATGTACAGTATGTGTATCAGAAGAATTTTACAGATAGTAAAGACAGATCATCCTTTATGTGAACAAAGCCAAAAAATGACACAGGCAAGGCCGGTAGAGAAGAAATTGATTTCACAGCAGTCTTCGCATTCATGACAGAGACATGTCAAGGCAACTTTTCTGCTCTGCTTAATATTGGACAAGGTGTGCAGACCCTGTCCTCTTCTGTCTGCCTGCATGCAGAGACTGTACCCAATAAGATACCCAGGGAGCCTCTCCCCCTTATGAAGGGCACATTGAAATCCTAGCGTCTGGGATCTGGCATGCTTCCTGCTGGCGACACTGCCATGTTCAGATACTCGATCTCGCCTGCCCTTCATTTGTCTTCAGATGGGACAGAGCTGTCTGCTGTTTGTCCCACTAGTCTGAAGGACAATCTAGGATTCTCAATCCACCTTAACTAGTAAAACCTGTGATTTTAACTCCCTAGTAACCAGCTGTACATTGTCTCGGCAAATTCAGATTATATTTCTATTTTCATTAGGTTTTAGTTCTCTACACTTGTGTTTGGAAAGAAAAGCACAAGTTTTAAGTGTGAAAACGACAGATCTTAATAGATCCAGAACTCATCAATAAAGTTTGCGTGTTAATGTAAAGTAAATATCCGTTTCTAAAAGGCGCCAGCTTCACATATTAAACGGTTATAGCCATGACTGACAATCAAAATGTGCAGTAAAAGGATTTTTTATGGAAGACACAAAGTCATCAAATTTTATGCACATGACAGGTGAGTCAGGGACAATTTTGGGCTGTGTAAAAAAAAAAAAAAAAAAGTGCAAATATTCAAAGTGATGTTAAACTATTGATGCCCTCAAAAGGTAAACCTTTTACCCAAAGAATATATAATTCTGGCCCAGGAATTATTTTTTAAATGTCCTCTATCCTTAGAAAGTCTACAAAAGAGTCCGACAAGAAACCATTACAAAACCCAGTATATATTAGCAGCCAAAAAAATTAACATTTTATACCATCGCTGTAACTTTTGATTTTTAATTACTTGGAAGATCACCTGGAGCCTATAAATTCTCTGCTCCTGTGGTAGCCATATTTATAGATTAGAGTAAAATGGGGCAGTTGTGCCCATGCCCTGCTCTCTTTCATTAATCTATGAAATAACCAGCTGTCAAGTCCACATGGAAAATCTATGACTATGCTCTCTATTAAACTCCAATGCAGAATTCAGTCCATACACAGACAAGGTGTCATTTTTCACTCCAATTTCCAGAGCCTGCTGATCATTTCTGCAGCTGGGCTATCCAGGTAAGTAAAAAGGTGGCTGCAGGCGATACATGTGCAACATGTATGGGTAAAAGAATGCCTGGATACCTTCGCAGAGCATAATTATATAGAAAGTAAACTGAGCAATGCAGCAGTAGGTATCCACTTTCTATAAAATTCTGTGTTACATCTCAACATAGAACGTTATTAATGTCATGAAAAGGATGTCTCTGCTACCTCTGCACCCCCTGTAGCTACGCCACTGCTCTGGTCGGCATCTCTGCCATAGGAGTGTTCATTTCTTTACTGTGCAGAAAAAAAAATATAAAAATCATTATGTGCCTGCAGTAGTCTGAAGTCCTACACTTCGATATGATCACTGATGTGTATACAAATGAGTCTTTTAGAGGCCTATTTGGAGAACGTAATGTAGTTTATGAGTATAGCGATCTAAATGACAGGAATAGTGACAAATACTGTAGATCTATTCATTAGCTCTCTGATAATGTAGGGATGCTCATTGTTCTAGAGAGGTCATAATTATGAAGCAGATTTGTAAATTATAGTCAGAGGTGTTACCATCTCAGACATTAATGGCATATCTAGAAGAGGTCTGTTTATTTCAATGTGGGTTTTGACTACACCGCTGTACTTGGAATTCCCATAGAACAATTAGGAGAGTACTATGCAAGCGCAACCTCTTTTCTGTTCCAGACTTTTAGGGGCCGATTATCAAAATAGCTGTGGTCCCAGAAGTGGCTACCACACATAAAAAGCATTTATAACATAACCTATCGATATGTCATAAGTGTCTGAGAAGGAAACACCTCTTAAATGGTCTTGTCTGAGATTGAAAAAAAAAAAAAAAAATGAGGGGTGGTCTGTTTTTCCGAGCAACAGTACCAAACATGCCCCTTTAATTTTAATAGGCGTGATCTGCAATACCCAGGGACAAGAGGGGCACTATTAATGGAAAAAGAAGATACATTGGGCCAGATTTATCAATACTATCAAACTCTTAAACAGTATAAAAGCAGACTAGACAGTCTTACAATGCACCATATTTATCATAGTGTTAATAAATCTGATGCATGCTAGAACTGTCTTAGAATAACTTTATAGGGCATGTCCCCACGGCACTGTGTTTCAGTCTTTTCACCCGATTTGCGGTTTTTCAGACCGCCTGAAAAAACGGCCGAAAATGAGCACAATGGTGCTCTACGGAAACCGTGCAGCAGTCCCCACTGCATGGGTTTTCCGTCGGGCGGTTTTTCCGCCTGTGGTCCGGCCGGAAAAAACACTGTGCAAGCACAATCTTCTGTCCGGTTTCCGGACGGAATATGTGCTTCTCAATGTGAAGGGGGAGGGCTTTTCTCCGCTCATCGCGGAGAAAAGCCATCCCCCCCGCGGCCGTGGGGACGGGCGCAACACAGTACAAATTCCAGCTAGCATTTGACCTATGCCATGGGAACGCACCCTTAGGCCTCGTTCACACGGCTTATTTCGCCGCGGATTTGCCGAGGATTGACGATCGTCAATCCGTTGGCAAATCAGTCCGAAATAAGTCACAGCCTATTTTCTATTGATTTCAATAGAAAATACGGCTCGTCGTTCACACGACGCGTAGTTCCGTTCCGGATTGCCGCCGCGGATTGACGACGGCAATCCGGACGGAAAAACAATTCACATGTCAATTATTTACGAACGGATTCACCACCTACAATGATTGGAGATGGTGAATCCGTCGGGAAATCAGTTACAAATACGTGCCACACTTAGTGACACTTATTTGCAACTGATTTTCAACTGATTTCAGAACGTATTTACGATCGGCAATCCGTTGTAAATACGTTCTGAAATAAGCCGTGTGAACGAGGCCTTAATCTGTCTTACTATATGCCACTAACTACAAAAAATTGATGTGAAGCCATGGCCCTTTTATCGAGTCCATGCCACTTTTGACAGACGAGTTGCAGAACTCTCTAGAAACTTATCTAAAACACATTAATGTTATGTAAAGCTTGTACACCATTATTTATGGTGCAACTGTCTTGATAAATGTGCCCCAATAAAGAAGTCCTCTTACTGAAACATCAAAAACAAATCTCAAAGGGCTAATCGGAGATCTACAATCAATGAATAGCCCCTTAAACCACATTTGATAAGGCTTTTCCACGGTTTCCACCTAGCAGGTAAGCTACAGAACGAATGGGGCAGCCTATGATAAATAGTAGGCTAAACTAAGCACCCATAATATAAAACATGACGGTTTACGCGTTCATCCCAAATAATAAAATACAGTGAGGTTAAGTTTATGTTCTTTCTTTAATACTTCCGAGGAATTATTACTTGTATCAAGGCCTGACGCCTCGTCATGAACACAGCTTAGCAGACTGGTCTCAGGGATATCTCCTTGTCTGACGACTTAGGACCAGCACAGACTCAGACTAGCAGCAGCGCAAGATCCCACAGCACTATTACCATGGGATAATACTTCTCAGACGTCTGTACAATGTAAATGTCACAAGGATCAGTAGTCTCTGGACAGCTGCTCCTGCCTGTTCACTGTGACCATGACATGTATCAGGCCAGTCTGGTAATGCTGACCAATGTCCAGCCAGGCAAGTGTAAGTCAACCTAGTAATTGAAGCCATTTATAATAACTGACGTCCATAGTAAAAAGTGATGCTATCCATAAAGATTAAGAAAAATTTGTATTGTTCACTAAAACATAGCTTTTATTATATTAGAGTTAAAAATTACCAAAGCCATAAAAATACATATCATGGATGTCACAGACAAGAAACATGAAATAAAATGTCAGGATTAATTATGGGCGACATGTATGATTGTTGGGGTTGACAGGCCAGTTCTAAATAGCTTTAAGGCAGTGTAGACTGCGCCAGAATGTATGAACCTGTTCTTCTGCAGGTCATACATATAGGCACAGTCTAGTACCAATACGACAATTCAGGCTGAGGCACCACCTTTACCCTGGTCTGTCTGTTCTAACTGTTCTGCGCCTAGGTTTGGCGTCAAAGAATCATTAATGTGTCTAATTCTATGAATGTGGTGTGACGCTCCCAGAACGCCCCAAATTTCTGGCGCATTACAAAGTGTCGCTCTTGCGCGTATCGTGCCAAAGTTTGGAATCCGACTATTCATACATCTATAGAACAGGGCTACTACAGCTTTTTGACTGGCACAGTCTCATTCTTACATGTCGCCCTATGTGTATAACGGACAACAAATCTTCTAGGTGATACGCAATAGTGTAGACATAACAAGGAACGGTCTCCTCAAGCAAACGTTTTCTTACAGCAACACCGAAGGTAACCTCCAGTTGTATCTAGGCGTGGTCTGCAGTCTTATGGGAAAATATAGTGAAAGGGACATGCAATATTTCAATCCGACCTTAGGAGATGTTCACACGGCGTAATTGTGGCGCGCATTTTGCCGCATATTTGTGCTCTACTACGGGCGAGATGCGTGCCGCAATTACGGTAATCCATAGCTCTCATAGAGAACTATGGATTACGCCTCCTCTCCCCACTCCTACAATACAATCGTATTGTACGGGTGGGGAGATAAGTGACATGTCCCTTATTCGTAATGCATGATCAGCGCGAGCTCCCGAAGCACATGATGTATTGCGCTGCATACTGTACGCGCCGCAATACACTGTGTGAACACACCCTTACAGTTGGAGCCCTGTACTCTTCCTTAAAACCCAGCCACAGGGCACCTGCCATATGCTGGTCTTCTCACCCATCACACCCTGGACATATTTTGTTAGAGCACATATTGCTCACGTAATATGAGGTAAGCAGTTTGTGTTGTAACAAATTTTAATATTTGTGAATTTTGAGGACCTAAATATATGTCCAGCATGGCACAATTATCACCTGATGAAATCCAACTGGGATCAAAACAGGACATGTGGGATGCAATTTGTCAGTGGGGCATCATAGGGTTTGTTTCTGTATTTAGGGTTAAAGGGGATGTATCGCTTCTTTAGTTTGGCCGATTCATACTGCTCTCAGCTTCTCAACTCTAGAAATGCACGGGCGTTTCTTCCCCTCCCAGCAGGGCGACCGCATCCCCCCTTCACTGTTCATGCTGGCTCCCGAGACTCACCCCACCCACCCCCTCTCTGAGTCCACATGTCACTGTGTCTCTCCCTTTGCAGTCTTATTTATAAGAGCTGTATACATACCACAGGCTGCATTCAATCTAGACTGAGCACTGATCTCGTCTCCTCTCACAGCTGGAGATTTGTTACAGTTGAATCCAGCTTTCTATGAACGGCACAGATCTCCCTTCTATGCAGGAGAGTTAGGCATCGAGACACAGCTGTTATGTTTTCTGATTGTAGAATCTGCTGCAGTGTGTTTCTGCTGGGTGTGCAGAGAGAAATTGCTACGGCCCCTTAATCTGAGTCAGGCAGGGATCGACACACACTTGTGCTGTTTCCTGAGTGTAGAAACCCTGCAATGTTATTCTGTTTCTTCTGGCTATGCAGAGTGAAAATGTGCCGGTTCCTTACTCTCAGTGAGAGAGACAGGAATGCTCGCTCCTGTGAATATGACCGAGCTCTCAGCTAGTAAAATGCAAGGAGGAGGGATCCGACCAGCACTGGATATCAGTGTAAACAGAAACAGATGATAAGGAATACTGTGATAAGACAGCTTTGCTAATGACATTTAATTGCAAAGTTACTTGTTTTCACTGTCCCCTTATTCTGAAGGCCATTTAATGAAATGATACAACCTCTTTTAGTTATAGATCGGGTTGCCCTTGTCGGGGATGCTCTGAGGTTAGATTTAAGGGCTCTAAACTATAGAGAGTTTAATTGGTATAGTGCACTATTCTTTCCCTTCATTTTGCAACAAGATCATACCTGGATACAACCGGAGGTTATTTTTAGTGTGACTACAGTATAAGAAGTCATTGGATTGGGGGAAGACAGTTACTTGTGTCTACACGATTGTGCAACACCTAGAAGATTTGTTGTGTCCATTATACACATGAGGATTCCTAAAATTTTATTTCAAGCTTTTTGTCTGTAGCATCCACGCTGTGTATGTTTGTGACTTTAGTATTTTTAACAAGATTTTATGAAAAGCTATGTTTTAGTGGATCTCCCAAATTTTGTTGTCATTCGATTTAATGATTTATGGACTATAATTGTCGATTATCACTTTCTGTGCATGTTTACCCACAATAGTTCTATTAGCTATATATTAGCATTCCTTTCTAGGTCATCATCACAAGTGATAAGATCTCCGATTTCAGATACTTTCAGTATCAACCAAGGGCAGTATAGCTAATGAGAAATTATGAACACTTTGCACCTAAAAACCCATTATCCTAAATCATAAACATCATAAATACATAAACTATTGGGTCTCAATATAGTAATGTTTAATTACACACAAAACTAGAAATGACTCACCACCCATAACTCGCGGTCTCAACGAAGCGTGTGTACTGTATTTGAAAAGCCGTCGGCCCACAGAGATAGCAAACTTTAAAACTTGTAAGGATCCAATAGACAGCGAAATCAAATGTCTGTTCCCAATTACAACTATTAAAAATCTATGACAGGTAGCTACAAAAAAAAAAAAGCCATGAATCCATCAAGTCGGTCAAGGATTTTGAATAGCTATAACAAAAATCGGATGTTTTATTTTACTGCCTATTGGATCCTTACAAGTTTTCAAGCATATTTAACTATACATGATACTCATACACAATTAATACTATTTACCCCTGTGGGTCCACTCATTTGTTCTGAGAAATAGCTCCACGCTTGTCTGTATCTTGTTTTGTAGCACAGTAATATTGACTTAAAAGGGGCTGAGCTGCAATATAAGATGCAACCCATGGACCGGAGTGGTTCTGTTTCTGGAGGAATAAAAGTAACCTACTAGGGCGCATGCCCACGGCACATGACAAATACCGAAAGGTTCATGCGACCGGTATTTGTGCCGTGCACACGGCTGCCAGGGGACGGCTTTTCTCCGCGATTAGTGGAGAAAAGCCAACCCCATTCCATTCACTTGTTCATATTCCTGCCGAAAACTGGACGGAAGAATGAACAAGTACAATGTTTTTCAGACAGACGGCGGTTTGAAAAACAAGGCCAAAACCCGTGCAGCAATCCCCATTGCACGGGTTTTCTATAGCGGCCCGTAGTTTGCAGACGGTTTTTCAGACGGTATGTAAAGCCGCAAACCATCGGAAAAACCGGCTGCAAACCGGTGCGGTGGGTACAAGGCCTTAGTCTATCTCCACAGGGTCATAAAGATTGGGCTGTATCACCCGATGGTTGGCCTTGTTGCAAAATTGCTGCTCTCTCTTTTTTTGTTTTGACATAAAATTCCTCTTATGGTGTTTCCACCATGAACTTTCATGGCATATCACAAGGCACTCGTGTTTGGCACAGAATTTGATGGCATATACTCCTTGGCTATGACAAAAAATCTCTTTAGCACAGATGTTATTTCAGAAAATGTGTACAGGTAATTTATCTGAAAATCATAGTAAATAGTAGTATTCTAGTAAATCTTGCATCAGTCAATACATTTTCTATAGCTCATACTGCATGAAAAGAATAAAACTGATAAGAGTTGAGGGTATTGACAACAATGCTAAGAGAATGAGCTGTTACCAGTTTCCATCTATTGCTTTTGAAGCTCGTTTGAGCGTCACATATAAAGGACTTTATCACCCTCTAGTGCATGCAGTGGAATACAGCTGACATAATGGGATCGTTACTTACAATTCAACAAGATTTGGTAGCTTCTGGGCAAGATTTTCTGGCTGCAAAATACAAACAAAGTACTTTACACATCTGCAGAGACTAAGAAGAAAGCTGTGGATTTTGTAAGCCTGTAGAGTGAATACATGAATACAGGCAGTCCCCGACTTACATACGTCCCCTAGTTACAAACGGAGACTTATGGGGCATCGCTGACATTCAACACCGAGTCATGCCCCGTGATAACCAAGTGCCAGCAGGCCACAGCTGCACATGAGGTACAGAAAGTTAGGTGAAATCTTCTAAAAAAGGGCACAGACAGCAAAACAAATGTAAAAACTGTTCCCTGTACAATCCAAAACTAAAAAAAAATTGTTTGCTGGAATTACATTTAATAAATCTACCTGTTCCGACTTACATACAATTTCAACTTAAGAACAAACTTACAGTCCCTATCCCGTTTGTAACCCGGGGACTGCCTGTATATGTATATTTAACCCAGAGTAGCAGGACTAGTAGAACGTAAAGTCCCATGCACATTACGCTTGTTGTCTCTACTCTGGGTGAAATACACATTTATGGACATATTCATGTATTCACTTTATGAATTTCAATGTTTTATTATGATATGGTATGCAGGTCTGTATTAAATCTGTACATTACACAAAATGTTATGCATTTTCTTATGTCGACAACCGTGGTTGTAGCATTTTTATTTGGATGAAGTAGTATCTTTATGTAGTTTAATTATTTTATAAATTTTTGTATCAATAAAATATCGTAGCACATTTTATGTTGTGTTGGACTGTTTGTTTTTGGTGGAATTTTGCTTGGGTTATTCAACACAATTCCAATGTCAGTATATAATTGCCCTATTTGTTAATCGGTTTTTATTAACAATACGACAGAACCTAAAAAGAGACAGCCTTTATACAAGTACATTTACACAGTGAAGAAGTTGCTGAAATAAATAAACAATTATTCCACCATTGTTTCTTTTAGGTTACCCCATTGACATTGTGCGATGGAAACGAACACAATGCTCACACAAAATGATTATTACTACACAAAACTTGTTTCTAACCATGCTGTTCCACAGTCACAGGCAGCTTCAAACTCACTGCCTGGTCAGGCTGTGGGTGGTTCCGTTGCAGAGTAGCATATTTAGCTCCTCTATAAATAGTTCAGCGTTACAGTGACAGGTGAACAATCTAATCTTTTTAGAGATAAAGACTCTACTCCGTTGGGCCATGGTGAAGTCACTTCCTGCTCTTTGTCTAATCAAGAAGAGAGATATGGCAGTAACCTAAAGACACTTCTGTGAACTCAGAACAGATAAGATCTCCCTTATCACCTGATCAGGGCAATATCAAAAGAGCAATGTTTTTAGTAAAAGTCTTCATTTACCTTTGCCGACATGTTGAAAGCTAATCATTGTAGTGAGAAAACCCCTTTCAAGGGCAAAAAGCCTACCTAAGATTCATTGGAGGTAAAAAAAAAAGAATGCCACTTTTTTTTCAATGAACTACTACCATATATATTTTGATGTCAGGTCAATAAAACATTTGCATAGAAATCTTATGTTCTTACCATATTTGCTCAAGTTCCCTCCCTCAGTCCAAAAACATAATAGGTTAAATGTGGAATTTAGATTGTGAACCCCGATGGCAAAGGTGCGGTGCAATATAACAGCACTATATTAACGTAAGAAATAAATAGAATATAATACATTAACCATCTGAGAATTAGACATTTTATTTTACATAATCCTACCATATTCAACGGTTAGGGCTTGTTCACACGGCGTTTTGGATCCTTTTTACGGATCCGTTTTCGGCACCTGAAAAGCGGATCCGCAAAACGCAGCATTGGATACTTTATTTGGATCCGTTTTGAATGCTTTTTCACCTGCGTATTACGCATCCGGTTTTCGGATGCGTTTTCGACAGAGAGAGTCTCTCTCTCTCTCTCTCTCCCCCTCTCTCTCTCTCTCCCTCTCTCTCCTCATATATGTCTGCCCTCATATATGTCTGCCCTCATATATGTCTGCCCTCATATATGTCTGCCCTCATATATGTCTGCCCTCATATATGTCTGCCCTCATATATGTCTGCCCTCATATATGTCTGCCCTCATATATGTCAGCCCTCATATATGTCAGCCCTCCAGTTCTCTTCAGTTCATGTCTGCCCTCCAGTTATCTTCATTTCATGTCTGCCCTCCAGTTCTCTTCAGTTCATGTCTGCCCTCCAGTTCTCTTCAGTTCATGTCTGCCCTCCAGTTCTCTTCAGTTCATGTCTGCCCTCCAGTTCTCTTCAGTTCATGTCTGCCCTCCAGTTCTCTTCAGTTCATGTCTGCCCTCCAGTTCTCTTCAGTTCATGTCTGCCCTCCAGTTCTCTTCAGTTCATGTCTGCCCTCCAGTTCTCTTCAGTTCATGTCTGCCCTCCAGTTTTTCTTCAGTTCATGTCTGCCCTCCAGTTCTCTTCAGTTCATGTCTGCCCTCCAGTTCTCTTCAGTTCATGTCTGCCCTCCAGTTCTCTTCAGTTCATGTCTGCCCTCCAGTTCTCTTCAGTTCATGTCTGCCCTCCAGTTCTCTTCAGTTCATGTCTGCCCTCCAGTTCTCTTCAGTTCATGTCTGCCCTCCAGTTCTCTTCAGTTCACGTCTGCCCTCCAGTTCTCTTCAGTTCATGTCTGCCCTCATATATGTCTGCCCTCCAGTTCATGTCTGCCCTCATATATGTCTGCCCTCCAGTTCTCTTCAGTTCATGTCTGCCCTCATATATGTCTGCCCGCCGCCGCTCTGCTCACCTGCGCCGCCGCTGCCTTTATGTCTGCCCCGCCGCCGCTCTGCTCACCTGCGCCGCCGCTGCCTTTATGTCTGCCCCGCCGCCGCTCTGCTCACCTGCGCCGCCGCTGCCTTTATGTCTGCCCCCCCGCTGCCGCCGCTCTGCACACCTGCGCCCCCGCTGCCGCCGCCGCCGCTCTGCACACCTGCGCTGCCGCCGCCGCCGCTCTGCTCACCTGCGCTCCCGCCGCCGCCGCTCTGCTCACCTGCGCTCCCGCTGCCGCCGCCGCCGCTCTGCTCACCTGCGCTCCCGCTGCCGCTCACCTGTGATCCCCGTCCAGCCTTCCAGTGCGCTTTTCGCTTCGGCTGTCAGGATGCAAAGCGCAGCTGTTACGTACCCGGAGTGTGGAGCGCTTTTGGACAAGTGCCAAAAGCGGACTCCATTATCTCCTATGGGCGTTCAGTTGCGTAAAACGCAATAAGAATTGACATGTCAATTCTTAAAGCGGATGCGAAAAGCGCAGCGCAGGAGAGCCCTCAAAAGCGCATCGCTGATCTCCCGTGGGAACAGCGCCGCGCTTTTGCCATTCAACTCAATGTTAATCACACTGACAATTGTTAGATCCGTTTTGCGGATCCGTAAAACGGATCCGTAAAACGGATCACAAAAACGCCGTGTGAACAAGCCCTTAAAGAGTAATTGGGTAAGCTACCATCATTTTAAACATTTCACTATTAGTGGCCGTGGTAGAACATTTCTCTCTCCGACCGGTCTCTGCAGACCAATCCTGAGCACCTTTTCGACGGAGGAGAAATCTCAAGACGAGTCAATGCCTAATACTTTGGGTACCTATGTAGTTAGATATGTAGTTAGATATGTCCATTTCAGCCTCAGCCAGGATTCTGTGCGAAACCTGGGTTCAATCTCAGGCTGGGGCGGGGGTATTTAAACCTCTTAGGTTTCTCTGGTTCTGGATTTCGGCTTGCTTCCCTATTATTCTCCTGCTCTATGATTTTTTTACTGCGTTCCCTCCTGGCTTTGATCTTGGATCTTCTGACCTCACCCACCTGTTTGTTTTCTCTTTTGTCGGTGCCCAGTTTGTCTTTTGTACGTGGTTTGTCTGCTCCCTGTTTAAAAGACCAGGATTTGTTCAGGATAGGTTTTTGCGTGGGGATGACCTTTTTGGGGCAGTTGCTCTGCCTTAGGCATGGTGATCCAGTAAAATATTTGGGCACCCTTGACAAGTAAAGCAAGAGCAGAGTAAATGGGTGTATCCGTGTATGCAAGACCTTAAGTCACCTGTCCAAGAGGCATTAGAAGGCGAGAGACCTTATGGAGCCTTTTCAGTATTGATTGTAGAATCAAATTGCTAGGAGAGGCATAAGACCAGTCCCTCGACTTGTAATCTGTCGATCAATAGTAAACCCCAAAGAGAACAGTAAGCAGGTTCTTTTTTTAGACCCTAAGTTGAATGCTCCGTAGCACTAAAGCCCAGCAGGCGGATATATGTAGATGAATGCACAGTAGGATTCACAAGGTAAATTACGGTTACGACTCGGAGGTCTCAGGTGGTATGCTTGCAGCAACAGAAAGTGAAGGCAGTCCTAGAAACACTAAAGAAAGCTTAATCATATTCTGGGACCTTTCAAAACAAGTTTTCTGGGATCTGTTGAAATTCCGGCTCACTAATAGTATAGTAATGTAAAACTTGTTAAAGGCCAATCCAAGGAGCCGGTTAGACTGATTTTTTGGCGCACCAAAAATTCCAGCAGGTATTAAGCCCCAAGAATGACCATCTAAGTTTTGATTGATTGTTAGAGGTCTTATATGTGGGACCCCTTTTCTGCTCCACTACAGAGGCCCCACACTTTACCATAAGGGGTAAGTTGTCTCCTCCACACAATGTAGATAGACCCTTTAGACGGCTACCAGTCTATTCCCCACCTCAGAGTCACCTTCTGGGGTTAGTCCTAATGGTGGCATTTTGAGGGGTCCTCTACAGCCTCTCAGGCCCTGGAAGGGACAACAGTACAGTTCAGACCTCTGAATAACCAGCTCTGCCGGAACTCTCCACTATGTCAGATAGGTCTCAGACTTCAGACCGCACAGCCCCGTTTACAAGATGGAACCCGCTCACCTTTCAGGCACAGATTCAGGGCTACATAGGTCAGACGACACCTACTCCGAAGTCTCCTTTGGTGCCTCCAACAGAACTGTGTGCCGCTTCCCGGCCTCTAGGAACTGTGGCATGGCAAAGATGACAGGTGGCGGCAGGTAGGCCTCAGACCTCAGGCCTATGTGGCTGGGTGAGACGATGTCTCAAGACTCTGAGGAGTGAAAATGTTCCTGCTGGAATGATGCTTCCACTTTCCAGGCACCCACAGCAGATTTCTGGGCTAATATTCAGAAGTGTGTTAAGATGTGGCCACACTAGATGCCGCGCCGCTGGAAGTTCCATCATTTTAATTATAAGGATTATTTTTAATACCTTGATGCAAAAATTTTGTAGTCTGTGACTACTTCATATCTGGACATCATGTTATGCAGCATTTCCATCCTTGAAATTCTTTGCAAGGGCTTTAGGCTACATTCACACGGCAGAGGACAAAATACTCGTCGGATTCTAATCAGAATCCGACCAGTATTTTACACTCAGTTTTCGGTTTTTTTGCACTGGTTTTTGGATATCGCCCGTCCCATTCAATTGAACAGCACTAGAATACGCCGTTTTCAAGTGAAATATGGCAGATTATAGAACAAGTTCTAAATTTTTTGACCGGGTTTTCCGATTTCAAATCTGACCTCAGAAAATTCGAGCCGTGTAGACCAAAGCTCGGATTTTCTATTGCAGTCAATGGGGATGATTTCTGGTCAGATTTTTGCAGATTCGAAGTTCTGAATCCGCTTAAAAATCAGACAGTAAATCAATGTTGTGTAGATGTCAGGGATGTGGAGTCGGCAAGCCAAAGCCCCGACTCCGACTCCTCAATTTCCCTAACTTCCGACTCCTGACTCCCTCATACACGGCGCATGTTTAAAGTGAAAAACTTTAGTAAAATGGTCACATCCGGCTGTTTATCACCTTATGATACAATAATCAAGCTATTTAGGTAAAACAGACACTGACAAGCAAAGGGTAACAATGTTTTGATCTTTTGACAACTTGTGGGTTAGGTTGAAGAAAAGGCTGTATTTGTATCCAAGTCCAGTCTGCACCAACATTGGGAATGTGTAGAAGAGACCTGGATCAGATTTTAGTCAAGACATGCTTGAATCTGATACATAGCCCAGAAGTCAAATTTATGTATAAGATAGGTAAGATGACTGTATATAAAATTACAGTAGCCTCATGTACAAAGCTGTAGTGGATGGAGAGCTATGGAGCCTGAAAGTCACACGTTCAAAACAGTGTTACCATTTTGCTTGTCAGTGTAAAATATATTTATTGGATATGACTTTAGAACACAAATTGTAAATATGCAAAACACTGCAGGAACATTCGTGGAGTCTCTGAATTTGTTCTGAGAAATATTGCCTCCATCAGATCCTGCATACATGACCCCCACATCTGATCTCATTATTTAAAGGCTAGAAAAAGGGCCTCTTCTACACTAATTGGGTTGGGGGCAATTCGGTGACCACGGGGGGCAACATCTCTAACAATGTCAGGGTATAAAGGAATTGCCTCAGGCACAATCAGCTTTGAGAAATGGTTGAACTCTTCTACTTCTTTGAAAGCAGGTGAAAAATTTTGCTGAAAACTGTTTACAATGGGAGCAGAATGTTTTTCCCCTGTGGCAGCGCTTTTGCCTGCCGCATGTCATCAATTACACTCCTCATGTAATAAGGCTGAAGATATGGGAGCAGTAGCACTGGCCGGACCCAATTCCTCTTGCTCTTTGCACTGCATCGAACTAACTGGACCAACTAATTATATATTTTGGGAGTCGGTCCATTTTATGACATAGATGTAACCTTTTTCCAGCCACTGACTTGCTGTTTATTCATAGGTCCTACTGCTTTCAGTATCCTCTTCAGTAAGTGAAAAGCATGCTTGATCAGACTGAGGTCAGATGACTGAGCCATTAAAGACTATTAATTTTTTTTGCCTTTAGAAGCTCTCGAGATGATTTTGGTGCATGTTCTCGGTCACTATCCATCTGTGCTGTTGAGTGCCATGTGATCATTTTTTGCAGCATTTGACTGAAACCAAACACTTTAGTGATCAAAGTATAGCTCAGTACACTTCATGACTCCTCCTAATGTACATCTCTCCACAATCACATCATCAATAAGTTCCAGACACTTTGTTCCACTGGCAACCATCGATGCACATGCCATAACACTGCCTCCACCACGTGTGATAGATCATGTGCCATTTCCTTCTTCATACCTCTCTCTTTCCATCATTCCAGAACAAGTCAATCTTGGTTTCATTTGTACAAAGAATCTTGTTCCAGAACTGGGCAGCTTTTCAGATGTTTCAAAGTAAAGTTTACAGGTCCTTTCTGTTCCTGAGTATGGCTGCATTTACACTCTAATGTAGTCCTCAGGTGCGGGTATTCATTAGAGTACCTGAAGAAGATTTCCCAACGCATCCATAGCGTAGTTCATTTTTGGACTACGTTTATGCTGTTTTGTGAACACTTTCCGTGCCGGACAAAATAGCACGGTCTGTAGCACAATTTTTGTCTGGGACAGAAAGTGTTCATATTCGGTTTTCCAAATGAAAACTGTGCTATATATAGGTCCTGAACTACAGTACAATGTGCGTTTCTGAATCCGTACTGCCAGCGACAGAGGGAAGATCAACAGTTTTTTTCCCAAGAAGCTTATCATTTAACAAAAGACATCCATCAATGTATCAATGAGTAACACACCTGAGTGTTGCCAGCAGGTTGCAACTTGAGTTAAAAGGGGATTTTACACCACTATGGTTAGCTGTAAACATGAAGTCAAAGCTAAATACAAATTAGTACCAAATACACTGCTGTTTTGATTTTGCTGCCTTTCAGAGTTATAGCAGATTTATCTTCTGCTTCTGTACACAAGCGTCCCTAGGTCACTGACCATCTCTCTGCTCTCATTGATTCAGCAACCCTGGCTTGGACATTGGTGTACGACACTCTGCTTATGTCTTCGGGCTTGTTAACACGGTTTTTGTGAATCCGTTTTTTCGGATCGTTTTACAGGATCCGCAACGGATCTAACCAATTGTCAGTGTGATTAAAATTGTGTTCAATGGCAAAAAGCGAATCGCTGTTCCCACGTGGAGTCAGCGATGGCTTTTGAGATCTCTCTGCGCTGCGCTTTCGCATCCGCTTAAGATTTGACTGTCAATTCTTCTTGCGGTTTTAACAAGTGAAAGCCCATAGGAGGATAAATTATAAAATATGGAAAATGATAAAATATATTTAAAATAATATATATATTCTTAAATAATAGGATTAAATTTAATATAAAATATTTTAATAAAATATAATGGGAGGAATATAATAATTGGTGGGTGGGGGCAGTACGCTTTTGGCACCTGTCCAATCAAAAGCGCTCCAACTCTGGCACGTATAGCTGCCGCTTTGCATCCATGAAAGGGATGCGAAAAGGCAGTGTGCGGAGCAGGGACGACACTGCAGCAATGAGGTGGAGCGTGGTGCCAGGGGGGGTGCGATCAGCTGGAGCGAGGTGCGTTGGGGGTGCGATTGCTGGAGCGAGGGTTGCGATCAGATGGAGCGAGGGGGCGGGGGTGCGATCAGCTGGAGCTGAGGGTGCGATTCAGCTGGAGCGAGGGTGCGCATCAGCTGGAGGACAGCGGGCGGGGGTTGCGATCAGCTGGAGGTAGGGGCGGGGGTGGCGATCAGCTGGAGCAAGGGGGGGGGTGAGAATCAGCTGGAGCGAGGGGCGGGGGGTGAGATAGATGGGAGCGAGGGGCAGGCGGTGAGATCAGCTGGATGGAAGGTGCGGGGAGTGAGATCAGCTGGAGGTGGTGCGGAGGGTGAGATAGCTGGGGAGGTGCGGTGGGTGAGATCAGCTGTCTGGGGGCTGGAGTGAGATCAGCTGGAGGAGGTGCGGGGGTGAGATCATATGGAGGAGGTGCGGGGGTGCGATCAGTGGAGAGGGGTGCGGGGGGTGCGATAAGTGGAGCGAGGTGCGGGGGTGTGAGATCAGGCTGGGAGCGAGGTGCGGGGGGTTGCGATCGCTGGTGCGAAGGTGCGGGGGTGCGATCAAGCTGGAGGCGTGGTGCGATCAGCTGGAGGACGGTGGGTTGTGGGGGATGCGATCAGTGGGTAGCGAAGGTGAGGGGGTGAGATCCGTAATGGAGCGAGGTGCGGGACGTTGAGAGAGATCCCTTTCTGAAAACGCATCGGCGAAAGCGGATGCGTAAAAGCCAAGTGAAAAGCATTCAAACGGATTCCAATAAAGTAACAACTGCTGCGTTTTGCGGATCCGTTTCCGGATGCGCTTTTCAACTTCAAAAACGGATCCGTAAAAAGGATCCAAAACGCCGTGTGAACAAGCCCCTACAAGCAGCACAGGAGCTTATTTATTTAGGTTACCAACAAATGTAACCCTTTAACCCTGTAGCTTTGTGATGTAATGTTTAAACCCTTCTAGAAGTAATGTCCCTCTAACAGGCTAAGTTAGGAATAGCAGAGCATCTATAACAATCACTGCAATAGAGCCGTCCACAGACTAACCAGAAAGTGGGAGCCTGAAGCTGGCTGTGAAGAGCAGGCTCTATTGAATAGCATGGTGAGAACACCCCTTCAAAAGGTGTTGTCCAGTTTAAAAAAAAAATGTTTAAAAATCCCCTGGGGCTTTGATTGGTTGCTGTGGGCAACAAGACCGTTTAATACTAGTCAGTTTATATACATAAGGGCCATTGTTTTCTCAATGAACAGTACTACTAATGCAACACTACTCGTGTTTACCCCGATAGTAAGACACGCGTCTTACATTCTTTTGACCCCCAAAATTCCAGTATGTCTTACTTTCGGGGTACGAAGGTATAGGGCCGGCCTGTAGGAGGTATAGGGCCTGCGTAGGCAGGTATAGGGCCAGTTTGTAGCAGGTATAGGGCAGCTGTAGGCAGAAAAACACTTACCTGGCTCCCAGCTGCTCCGTCTCCCGCGCGCGCAGCCTCCTCGCTGCTCCGGCTTCCCGCGCCGCCTCCTCGCTGCTCCACGCCTCCGCGGCCGCCTCCTGCTGTCGGCCTTCCGCGCCGCCTCACGCTGCTGCCGGCCTCCCGCGCCGCTCTCGCCATGCTACGGCCTCCCGCGCCGCCTCCTCGCTGCTCCGGCCTCCCGCGAGCTCATCCCGGCAAGGCAGTGAGTCATCAGGCCGCGCTAGTCTTACTTTCGGTAGGCTTACTTTTGGCGACCTCCAAGACACCGCTACGTCTTACTATCGGGGGTGTCTTACTATCAGGGAAACACGGTAGGAATAAGCTCCAGACCTTTTATCTCCCTGATTTGTCATAAAATAGTGAGGTAACTAACCACAGGATGATGAAACTGCTTTGTCAGCCTGTAAACATGGAGAGACCATTTAGAAATTTGGATTTTTGTACTTACTGTAAAATTATTTTCTTGTCCGATCCATTGGGGGACACAGCACTCTGGGTACAGACCCTTGCCCTAGGAGGCTGACACTAGGCGGACCGAATGTGTTGGGCGCGCCCAGATGGACTATAACCCTCCTGCTGACGCCAGGCTGATCAGCCGGCACAAAAGTCATGGCCGAGAGGTAAACCAAACATCCGATTCTATGGAGAGAAACTGAACGTAAAAAGGATTTTACGTCAAGAACAAAAATCTGAATTTCCCACCAGTGTCATTGGGATGTCCAAGAGCAGTCCCAGAGGGTGGGAGACAAAAAAGTAACAATTCGAAAATTCATCAGCAGTGTCAGCCGTGCGTCAGCCGAGGCCAAGGTATGGATTTGGTAGAACATAGCAAAAGTATGGACCAGATCCCAATTAGCAGCTTTGCAAACTTGTAAAGCTGAAACCTGATGCCGAACCGCCCAGGAGGCACCAACTGCCCGTGTGGAATGAGAGTGACTGGAACGAAATTTTAAAACCTCCACCCCTTCTGAAATTGAAACCCAAATAAGCCAGCAATGTCGGCCTCTGCGGACCCTCCAGAGTGATAAGAGGGCCTTGGAACGCCTAAATGACCCAGTAGCTCAGAGGCAAACCCCCAACCCCCTGACAATTTTAAAATGTAATGCTGCTCTGGGGGGGGGCGAGGGGGCAAGGGGGGGGGGGCGCAAAGAGGGCAGTACTATGTCCTGATTTGAGATGGAATAATGAAACCACATAAAGGAGACACAAAGGATCGGGACGTAGGACAACCTTGTCCTTATGAAAACCCAAGAAAGGGGATTTACACGATAGAGCCGCCTTTCGGGGACCTCAGTGGGGGAAGTAAGGGCCCCCCGGGGAAAGGCCATTTCCATAAAATAACGTAGGGAAAATTCCGAAATAGTAAAAGGTGAAGATGTATGGCCTTAAAAACGAGATTTAAATCCACGTTAAAACACCCTAAAATGGTGGGGGAACGTGCAACCCCCTGCAAAAAGATTTTAACCTGCGAGCGGGAGGCCAACATGCTCTGAAACAGAACTGAGAGGGCAGAAATCTGACCTCTCAGGGAGGAAAGGCCAAGCCTGAGCTCCAGGCTTGACTGCAGAGAAGACAGCACCCTTGGAGGAGAGCATACGAATGGGTGAAAATCCTGGGACTCCGCTCAGGCTAATAATGTCTTCCAGGTACCACAATAGATCCAGGCAGATTGAAGTTTGTGGCTCGAATCATGGTCCGCTAACGAATCGACAAACCCCCGGATTTAATATCGGGGTTTTCAAAGCCAGGGCATAAAAGTAGGGGGGAAACAGGGATCCTAAGAAAGGGGGTCTGGCCTAAAGGAAGGGGCCAAGGAGCGTCGCCAACAAGGGGAGAGATCTGCGTACCCAAAACCCGCGGGGCCAAAACAGGGGGAGATGGAAAAGGCTGATACTCCTGCACTGGGGGGGTAGGGGTCAGGGTGGGGAAAATCGATCAAAGCAAACTGTCTCCAAGTGAAAAACCTCGCTGTGAGAGCCAGGGATTGGTTGGATACATAACTCGGGAGTTGATGATTTAAGTGAGACGCAAACAGGTTGACATCTGGCGTGCCCCACTTTTGGCAAAGTTGGTGAGAAACCTCTGGTAGAAGAGCCCACTCCCCCGGGCACCGCGCTCAACAGAAATGAACGGCCAACCAGTTTTCCACCCCTGGAATGAAAATCGCCAACAAGGCTGGTACTGACCTCTCCCTGCAGCGTAGGGTCCTGAGCTTCCGAATAGCGCCCGGTACCTGTGCACCCGAGATTCGATAGGCCCCCCCGTGGCGTTGTTTGGGTGAATTTGAATTGGGCAACCCCCAATGAGGTGGACCAATGCAAAAGCACTAGAAAAATGGCCCTGCGTTCTGGCACTGATGGGAGGGTGGATTTTGAGGGGCCCCGAGACCATGAATTGTATGGGTGCCAAAGACGGTGCCCCACCCCCAAAGTACTGGCATCTGTGGTGATCGGCCATTGTGAGAGCAAAAAAGACTTCCCCGGGGAGGCGGGGAGATACCCGCCGGGGGTCGATTCGGCTATACAGACTATACAGGGTGCGTTTCCGAAGTAGAGAAATGCCTGACCATAATCACTGAATCTTCCATGGTGGAAGAAACACTCTGGCCACCCGAGTGTCAGGAATCATCCTCAGAAACGCCATTCTCTGAGACGGGATCAGAACGGACTTGTCAAAGTTGACTATCCAATCGTAGTGCACCAAGAGGTCTACGGTGATCTTGATGCTGTCCAGTCAGGCGCATCGCGACGGAACCTTCACTAGGTCATCAAGGTAGGGAATAATGGTCATGCCCCTGATACGAAGGATCACCATTAGGGGTGCCAGAAGCTTTGTGAAGACTCCTTGGAAAAGGACATGGCTGCAAAGTGAGCGGGGCAGGAATAGATGGCCCAAACAAGGCCAACTTACCACCCCAAGATGCTGTGTCATCCACGGAAGCCCGGAGATGTGCAGCTAGAAAGAAACACCGGAAAATGGTGATTAGGCTCTGTCACCAACACAAGTCCGGGTTGCTGGTACATCGTGGGAGGGGCTCCAATTGGGCGGTCTCTGTGGGGAGGAACAAGCCCAGGAAAGGGCATGTGTCTGCTGCAAGAGCCAGGGCCTAGTTGCGGACTAGGCCTCCAGAAGCTGCAGACTAAATCTGAAATTGCAGCTGTGACCCGTGCATAGCCTATCAGAACAGCCCTAGAGCGTCGCAAAGCGGGTACAGAGTGCCCACAGCCACTGGGGGGACCCCTCCTACCCCCCAGCAGACAGAATCATGCCCGGACGTGTGGTACCACAGTGGAAATGCAGTGGTATCGCATGGTCGCCCAGAAACAGCTAAGTCTTCACTGCTGCCTAGCGCTATCTAGGTCCAAGCGGGGAAACGTGTTCCCGACAAGAATAACCGCTGCTGGGGAGCCACAGAAAAACGAAATTCCTGAGACCCTTCAACTCCATAAAGTAATGGTAAACCTCCGACAACCCTCAGATGGAGGAAGTCGGGGCACTGACCTATCCGAAGTCTTCGAGGGTCACGGCATCACCCCTTCGGTACCATGCACCCAAAGGTGAGGTTACCAGAATCCGAAAAGAGAGGTAGCGGAGGTTGCAGGTGGGGACAGGTGAGCAGCGTAAAGATAGATCAGCCAGCTAAAGAACTGGCTGGTTTCCTGACGTCCTCAGGTGGGACAATATATTTACTATTTTGCCATAGGCAAACTTAAAGTCTATCAGTTCTCTGTTGAACACTAAAACGTAACTTTTATTATATCTAACTCTTAACCTCTATACACACTATTTAAAAACCTGATCTCTAACCTCATCATTTAAAGGAGTTGTCTCATTATGAGCTTTCAGCCTGTCAGTGAGCCCGGTAAGTTGAATGAGGGGCGTGCTAGCTTGTCTGTCTCTTCTCTCCCTCTCCCCCCTCCCCTCAGCACACAGGAGCTCGTAACTTCTATACGGGGGGGAGGGGTTTGCTGCCTGAGTTCTCCTAGTGTGTCCCTTCGTAGGTCTGTTGCAGGAGAGGGTGATCTATGGTGTAGAGAGGAATGTGAAGTGGTGTGCTAATAACAGAGCAGAGAGGATGCAAGTGTTCCTATACTCTCTGCTTAGCTTACAAGTCTCCACATCTCCAGCAACAACAAGGGAAGTGTTACTATACTCAGGATTTTCCCCTTTTAATAAGGAGGGGATAAAGTTTTTCCAACCATCCCTTTGATCTGTATAGCTTGAAAAATTTTTTTAGTCACTTTTAAAAAGCAATCTTGATTTAGTCCCAAGACAGGGTCCCCTGCTGTCAACCCTTTTCTGTGTAAAAGAGAAGGGGGAAAGAAAGGGCACCACGGGGTTTAATCCAGGAAAGCGGGGACACAGATCCCAAAAGCCCCACTCCCACCCCCTCTACTACAAAGCATTCTGTGCGGGAGGGGCTCTCTGTTTCTGACCTGGTTTTAAAGAGGGAGGAGTCATAAAGCCCTGACGGGCCCAGTAAGAAATTTTTAAAAAAGGGTTTCGGCTGCTATAGAGATTTGAGGAGCTGTTGCATTTTTTTCCTCCCTAACAGGGCTAGTCAAAATCAGTAGGATTTTTGTACATGAACATATTTTGCAAAGCTGCTTTTTTTTTAAAGTTTTTTTAATTTAAAAACCCCAAAATCATTGTACCCGAGACCCCCCTTTTAAAACCTTTTTTTGTTTCCCCGAGAGAGGGAATAACTCCCTTTTATTTTTAAAAAGGTTTGGTGGAACCCCACCTATTAACAGGGGGCCTTATATCTATACCCAAAGTATAGTTTTGTTAAGGGACCCCAAGCCAACTATTTGGGGCCCAGCCCGTCCCAATCTCTTTGACACAGAAAAAAAGACCCCCCTTTGTGACACCGTCTGCGAGGTGACCCCTTTTTAGAAGAGGTGGGGAAAACACAATTTAAAACGTCTTTTTTCTGACCTCGCCGACATTTTTTGGCCAGCAAACCCTGGCTTTCTAAAGGCTTAGGGGTTTCCGATCACGTGGTCTGAGCTCATTTCCCTTTTTATTTCATGTTAGGTAAACACCCCCGTTAGGTGTTCCCCAAATTTTGCCATCAGAAAATTTCCACAAAAAACCCCCACTCCCCTTTTCCGTGCGCCACCCCATAAAAAGTCCTGCAAAAGCGGGCACCTTTTGCTTCTTTGAGCCAAAAACCCTTTCAGTAAAATTTCCCGCCTCCCCCAAAGGCCCTTGACCCCATCTTCCCTGTATGCCCGGGTCCCAATCCCACTGCACCAAAAAAAAACCTCCCCCCTTTTCTGTGATGGGTTTTTGTTTTCACTTTTCTTTTTTATTGAAAACTGCGTGGCTCACCAAAAATTAAATTTAAGCAAAATAGGTGCCCACATTACACAGCACACTGCCATCTTTATAAATTCCCCATAAGCCCCTTCTCTTAAAATATCAAAATATGCTATTCGGGGGAAATATAAACCCCAAATGTAAAATTGCCCATGTCATATTATTTTCCCCATAAAGCACTTTTATTGTTTTGTATATGCATTTTCTTTCCCCAATAGAGCTGCGGCCCCTTTTAAAAAACCCAGGGTTCCCAAATTGCTTTTTATAGTACGTCTAAAGGACTATTTTTCAAAAACCCATTTTCTCTTTTAATGTAATATTCATATTTTTTAATAATACTGTAGGTCTATGGTTAGCCCTCCCTCCCCCCCACAGTTTGACCTCACAATTTTTCCCCTTTAAAGATTCTACCCTTTAACGGCTCACAGTTTAGCCTTCAACCCCACCACGGTCCCAATGGGAGCATCCCAAAAACCCCTGGGGCATGCAAGAACTCCATTTATCTTCAAATGCCATTGCATCTAGTTGCTTCCGCTTGCACTGATCAGCGCCGCA
This sequence comes from Phyllomedusa bahiana, assembly GCA_025379985.1. Taxonomy (NCBI): domain Eukaryota; kingdom Metazoa; phylum Chordata; class Amphibia; order Anura; family Hylidae; genus Phyllomedusa; species Phyllomedusa bahiana. The sequence goes on from JAODAL010019123.1 coordinate 58,357, forward strand.
AGCAAAAACAATTAAAAACTTAAAACATGAGTACATTAAAATGAATGTCCCTTGCAAAAAGCAATATCCCAGCTTTCCCCAATTTTTGTTAAAATAGAAACCGTGGGCCTCCCGTGGTTTAATATCTGTCTTTTTTTTCAGGACCCGGGACAATGAGGAAAAAACGTTGAGGAAAAAAGGGGGGGAGGGAGGGGAGGGGGGAAAAAAGAAAAAAAACCCCCGTATGAAACCTGTGTTTCCATTGTCATTATTAAAATGTGCTTTTATTTCCCCTTTACCGTACTTAATCACATATATCATGTTTCTTCAAAAAATTATTATAGGGGAATTTAGCAAGATCAAAAAAAATGCCGAAAAAAGAAAAGCCTTCTTTTGGGCCTTTTTGGTTTTTAATTTTTATTGGTCCCCAAAGTATTTCCCCTTTTTGCCTCTTCCCGCAAAAAAACTACATCCAAAATGCCCCCTTTTTTCCCCTAGCTTTTTCACACTTTTGCCCCAAAATTTTAAACACCCCTTTTTTTCGCCCTTTTTACTTCCAAAAATGTTCTTTCTTTGGGGGAGTGTCACCCCTAGTTTTAAAAGTATCCAGTTTTTTCGAGATCCGGGGACCCAAAAATCCCGTATGGTTTTTACAAAATTGATTTGGGGCAGGTACACCCTAGCCCCAAAATCACCCCTCTGGTTTTTTCAATTAATTTAAATTGTCTTATCTCAAATCTTTCTTTTCAATTTGGGGTTTTAAAAAAATCTTTTTGTTTTCCTTTTGAAAGGTAGGAATGAACAGTTGCCCCCAGGGGAAAGAGCCTTCCACCGGGGGACTGCAAACCATTTTTTTTTCCATTCTCCCCCCAAAATGTTTTGTCCCAAAATTTATCCTTAAAATTTCTTCCCCTTTCTAGAAGTGACCTAGGTTTTTTTTTTATTTTGAAATCACCTCAGAGAATTTCTGGGTCTGCCTTCAGGGAAGGGGCCAATTTTCTTCTAAGTATAGCTCTTTATTTTCATTAAAAACTCTATTCCCCTTCAAAGGGGACCTAAACAAAGAATTTAAAAATTTGTTTTTTTTCTTCTTTTTACTGGTTTTAAAAAAATTGTCCCCTTGTCCCCTGGTCAAAGCCCCAATTTAAAAGCCTTCCTTTAAACATTTTTTAGGAAAAACCCTTGCCTGAAAGCGTGATTTAACTTTTTTACATTCTTCCCTTGAAATCCTCTAAAGTTTTGAAAAATTTCTAGGGGCCCCCAAAAAATTGGGCCCTTTTGGGAAACCCCTTTTTTTGAGAAGGGGGATGCCAAATAGAGAAATGTAACAAAAATATTGGGTTTCTGTATTTTTCCCAAATATCTTTTTTTGAATTGCTTATTTTTCATCCAAAAATTTAATTTTAAGGTTCCCCAAAAAAAAATTTTCCCGATGAAATTTTAAAAGTGAATTTCCCTCCCAAAATTTTATTATATTGAGTTAGTTTCAAAATTTCCCTGAATTAATTTTTCACTACCATCCAAAAAAAAAAAAAAAAAACTAAATATCGTCAAAAAAAGCGCCCCCAAAAAAAAAATCCCATCTGTGAATATTTCCCAAAGGTTTTTCAGAAAAAAACAAAAGCATCCCCCCCACCCCAAACCTAAAAATAGATTAGCAAAACTTGGTGCACAGACAGTTCCCATAGCTGCTCTTTTATCTGGTGATAAAAAGGTGCCACAAACAAAAAATATTATGTTAAAAAAAAAACCAATAGGGTGTAAAAAAAAAATCATTTGTTTTTTTTTCCGTAAATTTTTGGGACCTCTTGTGTTCAAAAAAAAACCTTTTATTGTTCAGGCCCCAGGGAAAGTTTTGGGTGTTACTGTATAGGGTTTACGTCTAAAAATTTCAAAAAAGTGTACTCTCACCCCACCACTAGATCCCTTTTAATTTTCATCCCAGGTGTCCCTTTGTTTTCTTTAAAAATATGAAGGGGAAAGGGTGGGACAAAGGGCATCAGTATACGAACAACTACGTGTGGGGGCCTTGGGGTTTTTAAAATTTTTTTTCCTTTAGACTATCGGGGCTTCCTTTGGGTTTTGGGAAACCTTTTTTATGCCCCTTTGGTAATGCATAAAAGGTAGCAATGGTAGGATTCACCATTTAACATAAATTTTTTCTCCTTTCCTTTAAATAATTAATTTTTTTTTCAATTCCCAAAACCCAAAATCCTTTTCAATTCCTCAGATACTCATTGGTTGGGGGTTTTTGGGAAACCTTCATTGTTTCTGAATTTACCAAAATATTTCTCTCAACCCTCGCCAAAAGTCACTTTTTTTTTTAAAAATGGGCAATTTTACCACCCCTTGTCACCCGGGTTTGTTACATTCCCCGTTAGATTGTAGTTTTGCCATTGTCTACTTCTTCCTTTCCCCTTTTAAATTTAAAGGAAAAGGTTGGTTTTTTTGTCTTGAGTGCTAGGGGTTTTTTTTGTCTTGCGTTTCTACTTCCCCAAAAGTATCCAATAAATTTTTTGTGTATCGGAGGTGTTTCTTTGATTTTTGGCTTTAAATTTGTTTAAAGGGATATCCCCGAATTAAAAGGGGTCTCCTTCACCTTTTAATTGTTCAAAAATTTACCCAATTTTTTTTCCCAGGTTTTCCCAAAGGTTTTTTTTCATCATTTTTTCTTTTATGATATTTTTTGCCAAAACCAACTTTTAGCAAGAGTTTAATATCTTTTACCCATACAAATTTTATTAAATTTTTGGGCCCTGGGAGGGGAAGTTTTAAAACCATATGCAAAACCTGTTTTTTTTTTAGGTTTAATTTTTTTGGGGAGGGAAGTTTAATTAAATTGTAGTGCTCCCTTTCCCTTTTTTATTTTGATGATTCCCCCCTTTCTCGATCCCTCAAGCGGGAAACCTTGGGGGTTCTAAAAAAAAAATGGATGTATTTGGTTTTGGTTGAGTTTGCACTTTTGTTTTTAACCTTTTCCCTTTTCCCGCCCCTGGGGGCGTATTTGTTTTGGCCCCCTTAAAAAGATTGCCTGTGCTCCCCCACCAAAGGGCCCCCAAACCCCCAGGATTTCAGAAAAGGAAATTATTTGATCCCCCTGGGTCCCTTTTCCCCTTACATTTTTGAGGTTTTGATCTTGGGACGCCTGATTTGAAGGGTTTTTTTTTGGGGTTTTTTTTTTTGTCCCAACCTCTGTTCTTTCCTGACCTTTTCCACACCTTTTATTTCCCTGCGTATAAATTTTTAATAGAATGTGGAGGTTCTTCTACAGCAGAAGTCTCTGAATCTGGGCAAAACTGAATATAATTAGGTTTTTTAGGTAAATCTTTCTATTTTTTCAAATATAAACTGTTTGTTATTCCAAAAACTTTTCCCCCTTTCCTCAGATATTTGTTATGTTTCCTTTCCTTTTTTTTCTTTTTCAGGGGATTCTATATTTCGTTGGGGAAAATTTTTTTTCTAATTTAGGGAAATCTGGTTGGGGCCCCAAAAATTTAATTTTTCCAAATTTCTTTCCCGATTTAGTTGGGTTTACTTTTAATTTATTTAAAAGGAAAATTCCCCTCATTTTTCTGACAGAGTTTTTCATCAAATTCAGAGGGGCTTTTTAAATTAGGGTTTTTTTTTTCCCAAAACCCCCGATATAAAAAGGGTCCTTTAAAAAGTGTATTTGGTCTAAGCTAATCCGGGATACAAAATTTTTTTTTTTGTATATATGTTCTAGATTTGGGTTTTTCCCCGCCTGCTCGAATTTGGGTTTTTGAAGGTTGTTTTTTTAATTTCTGAAAGGCTTTTTTGGATATTTGTTTCATTTTAAAGGAATTGGTTTTATTAGAAAAAACTACATTGCTTCCTGTGAAAAAAAAATCCAAAAATTAAAATTTTTTGATAAAAAAAAACCTTCCCCTTCCCCCAGATTTCCCCTTGGGCATTCCTGTTCACCAAACGGGCCCCATAATCTCCAAAAATTTGGGAATCTCGCAAGAGAACAAAGAGTGACTTTTGATCACTATATTTACCATTTTGCCATAGGCAAACTTAAACTCTATCAGTTCTCTATCTGTTAAACACTAAAACGTAACTTTTATTATTATCTAACTCTTAACCTCTATACACACTATTTAAAAACCTGATCTCTATCCTCATCATTTAACCTTTTTGCTTCTGAAAGAGGGAATAACTCCCTTTCTATCATCAAGTCTGGTGGAACCCTACCTACTAACAGGGGAGCCTTATATCTATAGCAAAGTACTAGCTCCAGTAAGGGATCCCAAGCCAACTACTTGGGCAGTCGTCCCTAATCTCAGACACAGAACAAATAAGGCCCCCTTGTGACACCCCTGCAGCAGGTGACACTTGTAGACAGAGGGGAGAGATCACAATTTAAAACGTCATATCTGACCTCGCCGACATGTTTCGCCAGCTAACCTGGCTTTATCAAGGCTTAGAGGTCTGATCACATGTGGTCTGAGCTCACTTCCTGATAGAGTTTAAGTTTGCCTATGGCAAAATAGTAAATATAGTGATCAAAAGTCACTCTTTGTTCTCTTGCGAGATTCCCAATTTTTTGGAGATTATGTGACAGGTGGGACAATGTCACGGTGAAAATATGTTCTGACGACCACCCCGATAGGTGAGAGCCAGAGGCTCTATCCCCCTCCAGTAGGTGAGAGCCAGGAACTCAATCACCACCTGCAAGCAAATAAAAAAATAAACTCAGCAGAGCTGCGAAGCTGTGTCTGCCTCCTACGGACACTAGGCTAAAAATTGACTAGTAGCAGGAGGGATATAGTCCATCTGGAGGGGCCCTACACGTTTGTCCGCCTAGTGTCAGCCTCCTAGGGTAAGGGCCTATACCCAATGTGCTGCTCCCCAATGATAATAGCGAGAAAATGGCTGTAATTCACAAATGGTTAATGACTAGTAGAGACCATTTGCTGCTAATCTTATGCCATATTTGAAGAACAAGCAAGTATGTATGCTGGTTTCCTGAACCTAATATGTGTCCATGTAACACTAAAGACCAGAACTTGTATCTCTTTGAAGTCTTGCAGTGCTGTTAAATTCTTGGTGCACATCGTGATATGTTATCCAAGGTCTAGCTCTGAATTATGGGTGTCATGTGCCTGGAAGCCATAGTAGTCCCTAGTCACTTTAAAAGGAAGATCATATGATCCCCTTCTGGCGCATGGGGGGCATCTTAAATGTACTGCAGCTCCGACTGACCCTGCAGAACAGTGGTTTAATTTAGGACAAAATGCAATTCCAATTACCTCCTCTTCGTTACATCACTTGTACTCACCAGTGTGGTCAGAGAGTTACGCTTCATGTAAAGTCTCTCAAGATACTGAAGTCCTTCATCCTTTAGCAGTTCTTTAGGAAAGTGGTTTAGGTTGCGGTAATTCAAGAAGAGATTCTTGTGTCTTTCCAGCTTGGCCACAGAGATGGTCTGGCAGAGTTCAGAAGCCATGTTTGGCTAGGGCCCATCCAACTGGACAAAGCGCACGTCAACATCTCAAATCATCTATACAATGGAATATACAAGAAAATAATAGATAGAAATATGAGAGGGTGCACCTTTTAATCACTGATGCTTTCAAAGCAGGGCATTACAATAAATAAAGTGTTTGTGGAACAAAACAAAACAAAAAGAAAATCACTTGCTTTCCAAATGAAAACACTAATGTTGCTGTATAGCTCCACAGAAGGAAAAAAAGAAAGAAAGAAGAAGAAAAAAAGAAAAGTCAATATAGGATGTGGCCAGACTGTGCTCTGTGTCAACCTATTCTGGTATTTTTAGACAAATGGTTTCTAATATCCCAATGGGAAGCCTGAATAAGGGGTGGCTTTAAATCTGCAAATGAAAAAAAAAAATACAGAAAAAGCTTTTTGACTGTCTGTACCCGAATAGAGATAAAATCCAAAATGTGAAGTAGAATAAAACTCAGCTTTTAATTAGCACCATAAAATGTCAATCCACAAGTGCTCCTATAAATCAACAATCAAAACAGACACCTGGATACAAGGAAAATTCCTACGGTTATCTGTAGCGATCCAAGGACATATAGTATCTGCTAATGACAAATATCCAAGAGTTATAATGCAGGTTAAGACTGGGTAAGAGATGAACACCTTACTCGCACTACTTGGCCTAGCATGGTCTAGGTGCCTAGCCACAGGGCTACTGTGCTGAAAAAGGGCAAACCTTTCCGGAAGCTTGCCCCTACAAACACTGAACCCTAGTTACACAAATGCAAAAATCTCCCTTAGTCTCAACATGTTTCTGTGTTCTGACAACACTTCATCAGAGGACCAGTGAAGAAATAAAATGCATATAACAGGACAATAATCCTGAAGAACTACAAGTACAATAATGCCTTAAACTGAAAGTGACAATATTGAATTAACTAAGTGTAAGGTTAGTTTTCCCAGAGCCTAAAATCACTAGTTGCCCTCCCTGTAAGAGTCGGTCATCTAACAAGCATATGGCTGACAGGGGAGTAATTGCACAAGGCAATCAAAAAACACATAGCTTTAAGGGTATGTTCACACGGCGTAATATTACGCTTGTTTTTGCACGGGTTTTCAGACGGTTTTTCAAGCGGTTTGCGGTTTTGCAGACCGCCTGAAAAACCGGCCGAAAATGAGCACAATGGTGCTCTATAGAAAACCTACAAGCACAATCTTCTGTCCGGTTTTCGGACGGAATCTGTGCTGCAAAACAGGACAAATACCGGTCGGATAAACCGACCAGTATTTGTCCTCTGCCGTGGGAACGCACCCTAAAGGTTCATTCAAGAAACCCCAGGGTGTGCTTACATAGGGCTGTTTTTTTTTTTCTTAGCACATAACGTGTAGTGAAATCCACAGCAAAACACAAAGGCAGCAAGGTGAATGGGATTTCACAAATGAAAAATAAAATCTACTTAAAGTCTGCACATCAATGGATCGGAAATGCAGAATTTAAATCTCAATTTAGGTCACAAATTCCCCACTATATTAAATGTGGAAAAGAATATCAGAAACTATTGCAGAATTTGCTGTGGAGTGCTTGCATTTCTGCAGGAAAACAAGTACAGAAAAACAAAAAAATAGCTTAAATTTCACAAAAAATAAATAAATAAATAAATAAATCATACGCATCATCTCCAGTGTTCCAACAGCAACACACCAGCTTTCCCTGAACTTCCCCCATCATGCCAGTCTACAGCAATGATGTCACGGCCATTCAGACTGCTGCAGCCAAACACAGGACTGCAGTGGTTGCAGGGGTGGAACTTCATCACTGGAAGCTAGCTGCGTGCAGAGATTACGAGCCTGGAAATGCGTTCTCCTTTCTGCTCCCCAAACTTCCGTTTAGTTCTGCCAGAGGCAGTCAGAACAGCAATCAGTGGCCGCAGCAGTCACAGGCCACTGACTGACCAGGGCTGTGGAGTCGGCCATCCAAAGCCCCGACTCCACAATTTCCCAAACCTCCGCCTCCTGACTCCTTCATACACGGCGCATGTTTAAGTGATAACTTTACTGTAGTAAATTGGTAACATCAGGATGTTTATCACCTTATGATACAATAATCAAGCTGTTTAGGTAGAACAGACATGGACAAGCAAAAGGGTAACAATGTTTTGATCTTGTGAACACTTGTGGGTAGAGTTGAAGGAAAAGCTGTATTTGTATCCAAGTCCAGTCTGCACCAACATTGGGAATGTGTAGAAGAGACCTGGGATCAGATTTTAATCAAGACCGGATTCTGATCCAGAGCCCAGAAGGATTCAGGCAGTATTGAAAACCAAAAGGTGGATTTCCCAAATACTAACAAGATAATAAAAATTAACATTTTGATTTTTTAGGAGTAAAACAGTAACAATGCAGTTACAGGAAAGAATCTGCAGAACGAAGCAGATGCTAAATACTTGCAAGTCAAATTTATGTATAAGATATATAAGATGTATATAAAATTACAGTAGCCTCATGTGCAAAGCTGTAGTGGATGGAAAGATATGGAGCTTGAAAGTCACAAGTTCAAAACATCGTTACCATTTTGCTTGTCAGTATAAAATATATTTATTGGACTGACTTTAGAACACGAAAAATTGTAAATATGCAAAACACTGCAGGAACATTTGTGGAATCTCTGAATTTGTTCTGAGAAATAGTATCGCCTCCATCAGATCCTGCATACATGACCTCACATCTGATCTCATTATTTCCAGGCTAGAGAACGGCCTCTCTACACTAACTTGGGTTGGGGGCAAAACGATAACCACAGGGGCAACATCTCTAACAATGTCAGGGTATAAAGGAATTACCTCAACCACAGTCAGTTTTGATGAATGGTTGAACTCTTCTACTTCTTTGAAAGCAGGTGAAAAATTTTGCTGAAATCTGTTTGCCATGGGATAAGACTGAAGATATAGGAGCAGCAGCACTGGCTGGACCCAATTCCTCTTGCTGTTTGCATCGAACAAACTGTACTAACTAATTATATATTTTGGGAGTTGGAGTCGGTCCCTTTTATGACGACTCCAACTCCACAGTCCTGTGCCTGACATCGCTGTTTGAGAGCGAAGACTACAAGCAGTGATGTCACACAGTGGCACGTGACCACTGCAGTCAATTAGCAGCTAAATCAGTGCTGGAATGGAGGTAAGAAGAAAAAGGCAACTATGAATTTTTATTTTATCAGCAGTACCTTAAACGGGTTTTGCCACAAAGGCATTTCATGCCTGTTTTGTCTTGCTTCAGCTTTGTGTGATTTGTTTAAACTGCATACCATGTGACGCAGCAGGCCGCCGTCAGCATGCCTTTCCTCACAGTGTGCTGACTCAAACAAAGGTCTGTTTATGTAAAGAGCTGTGAGTAGCTACAATGTAGCTGAGTGGCTAACACTTCTGCTTTCCTTGGTTCAAGTCCCTGCAGGAGCCACACGTTTTTTTGTTTTAATGCACAAATCTGATTGAGGTTTCTTTTTCTTTATTTGCATTGTTTGTCTAATTACTAAGGAGTACATAGGACAGGAGTAGAATGACAGTACTTGGAGTTAAAGGGGTTTTCTCGCTACAAAGATCATATCTCAGATTATGGGGACAGTAAAAATAAGCACTTTTGTAATTGGTTTGCATTAACTAAGTCACTTAGTATAGTAGATATGATCTTTACTGTGCATCAATAGCTAGTTTTTGCAGCTGCTCGTCGGGACACGCCCCCTTTTCTGTGATTGGCTGGCTGACATTTCATTCAGCCTGTTGGGACAGTCCCCCGGTCTGATTCCGCCCCTGGACACGCCCCCTGCATTGTGATTGGCTGTCTGCACACTTTGTGTTTACTCCCCTCTGAGATGTTGAAATCGAAAGTAAAACCAGCTATGTGAGAGGGCTGCTGGCTCTATACTCATCTCCCAGCTCTAAGGTGAATGATCTGGGTAATTACTGACTGTTTAACTCATAGATCCCCCTCATATAACACAGTGCTTCATCCTATGTTTCCTCCATATAACACAGTCACACAGTCTCCTGCCTGGTAACAGAGGGGGAGAAGGGGGGGGGGGGGCAGTGTGCATTCCTCACTTGTGTTTCATCAGTACAGGCTGAGTGTATAACTGGTTATAGCACAGCAAGGAGCTTGTGGAGCCTGAAGATGAAGGCTCTGCAGACACAAGAGAACACTGCAGATCTGTTCTGTCCAGACAACCTTCCCCTTCTACTACAAATACAGAATGATGTCAGAGCTCTTCAGTGACGCGCCTGCTGAGAGGGGAGAGACGCGGCCTGCTGAGAGGGGAGAGACGCGGCCTGCTGAGAGGGGAGAGACGCGGCCTGCTGAGAGGGGAGAGACGCGGCCTGCTGAGAGGGGAGAGACGCGGCCTGCTGAGAGGGGAGAGACGCGGCTGCTGAGGGGGGAGAGACGCTGGCCTGCTGAGAGGGGAGAGAGAGAGAGAGACGCGCGCCTGCTGAGAGGGGAGAGGACGCGGCCTGCTGAGAGGGGAGGGACGCGGCTCTGCTGAGAGGGGAGAGACGCGGCCTGATGAGAGGGAGAGGACGCGGCCTGCTGAGAGGGGAGAGACCGGCCTGCTGAGAGGGGAGAGACGCGGCCTGCTGAGAGGGGAGAGACGCGGCCTGCTGAGAGGGGAGAGACGCGGCCTGCTGAGAGGGGAGAGACGCCCCTGGAAATTAAATTCAATCTCATAGAATTAGCTGAAGCGCACGAACACTTCAACCGATAAAACCCCTTTAAGCACTTGCTCAGCAAGCATTAAGTGTGTGTGATTACTAGGCAGGGAATAGACTGACAGTAGCTGCCTGAGAGGAGAGGTGATGTCTGAGCATGTGCGCCAGGACTGAGCAGCTCTCGTCACTGGTCGTATCCTCTAGACATGAGCTGTACACTATGGATCACTAAGGTAGCAGCTAAAACAAAAATGGTAGAGAAATTTTAATAATGGTGAATGGTGAAAAATGTTTATTATTTAATTTGCAAGTTTCCCACGTCAAGTTTACTTTGTGGCAAAACCCTTTTAGTCAATAAGTAATTTTCTAATCTACATTCAAAACGTAGAAACTGGCAATGAGCAGGGGGCCCGATACTTCGGCTGTATGGAACCTTAAAAATTATGCATGGCAGCCATGAATAAAGGTGTATTGAAGGTTGAGAGTATGAGAATACATTGCAGCAGAATTCATGAAACTTAAAGGGGTTATATCATCAATGTATCATCAATATCAGATGCGAGTCCCAGAGGTATAACTTGCACCTATCTTAACAACAAGCCTGAAAACTCTCCAACAAAAATGGAGAGATGCTCGGGATTCTCCGATTGAAATACAACCGAGAACAAATCAATGGTATGGGGGGAAAAAAAAAAAAAAGATCCTTCTTTTTGGATCCATTAACAAGGCTACCCCACATTCAAATCAGAGACACATATCACCTCTGTGGAGTAAAAATCCTTGGTACTATAACTACATATTAGTGGGCATGCTTATTGTAGCTTCATGTATTCAACAGTGAATCCCACTGACAGTTTCATTGAACCTAAGTGACATATCAATCAGCAGAGCTCCACAAGACCCTTCATGAAGATTGATCATTTGGATTCCCAGATCATGGACCCTCCCCGTTACATTTTCAGACAGGTCACAATGACTTATCAGAAAAGTTCTGAAGTTGATTCATCACTTTAATTATAGAGTGCCAAAAAAGTGAAGAGGTTCTATTTCAGGATCAGCCCTGTTGCCAGCAGATGAACTTCTATATCAAGTAAGGTCTGTCTGTTGTGAGGGATTTGCTTTAAATTAGACAAATACGTGTTCTCAGACAGTAATAGACCACCACTTACATGAAAAGCTTGAAAAAAAGCCATGTAAAAAAATCTCCTATTTACCCATGATTACCCAAGCTAGTGAGCACCCTCAGCCTGCAAACAATCTACTGTGAACAAATAGGCACATCATTCCTGACCATTGTTTGTCCTCAACAGCTTTGCTTACAGCCCTTTACACAGCGGCAGCCAACAAGTCAGAGGCAAGTATCAGATGTCGAAATCGGATCATAGCTGAGGAAACAGGTGCAGGTTACAATATTGTGACTGTGAGTCAGTCGACATCAATGCCAACATGCAGTGGGCTCTGTCATAAAGAAAGCAACCATCTCTCTCCTGCCACCATGAAATGTGGATGTTACAGAACAATGCATAGAGTACTGCATATACTTCTGACCTAATGAACTGCTCCCTTAGGACTCCTGCACACTAGTGCTTTTAGCCTTAGGGTACGTTCACACAGCGTTTTTCAGTCCATTTTTCAATCCGAAAAACGGATTGAAAAGTGCCGCGTAAAACGTATTCAAAGACGTACCCAAAGTGTGGTGAATGTTTGGATGCGTTTTCCGTGCAGCAGAAAATAGTTTTAAAGGGAAAGTGTCATCAAAAATTACTTATTGTTTAACTCACGTTTTTATGTTAAACACATTTTTTTTAATTTTTGGTTATTTTTTTTATTTTCCTTATCACTTTCAATATTTGTTAATTCTCAAGTCCTGCAGTTTTCACTTTGGCCACTAAGCCTAATTATTATTATTTATTTATTTTTGAGCGCCCTTGGTTCCAGAGCTCGTACATTCAGGTTTCATACATAACATAGGTCAAACAAGTACAAAGGTGACAAATTACTAACAACTGGTAGAAAAGGAGAGAGGTCCCTGCCCGTGAGGGCTTACAATCTAAAAGGAAGGTGGGAAGAGACAGATGGTGAGGGGCAGACATGGTTGTGGATAGTGTAGTGACAGCAGGGTTATTGTTGGTTATGGGCAATCCTGAAGAGATGGGTTTTCAGGTTGCTTTTGAGGCTGGTGAGAGTGGGGGAGAGTCTGAGGTGTTGGGGCAGTGAGTTCCAGAGTGTGGGGGAAGCACAGGAGAAGTCTTGGAGACAGTTATGTGAGGAGTTGACACGGGAAGAGCAGAGGAGAAGGTCCTGTGAGGAGCGGAGATTGCATGAGGGGAGGTATCTAGAAATTAAAGGGGTTGTCTCGCTACAATGATTGGGTTTTAATTAAAAGATCTTTAAAAAACAAGCAGCTTTGCAATATATGTTCATTACAAATGTCCTACTGATTTTGAATAAGCCCTGTTAGTAGTACTACATCAGCTTCTAAAATCTCTATAGCAGCCGACCTGTTGATCCTTATCTCACTGGCTGTCAGGTCTGTATGACTCATCAGCCTCTGAATACAGGTCAGAGCAGAGAGCCCCTCCTGAACAGAATGCTTCTGTAGTGGAGGGAGGGAGAGGGGGGAGGGCACTGGTGTCTGTGCTGCCTGGATTAACCCTGTGTGTGCCTGCTTCCTCCTGCTCTCTACACAGATAGATGTGACAGCAGTGACCCTGTGTGTTATTATAATCATGATGTATCTCTGGAGCTCTGACTATAATAATACTATACAGATCAGGGGGCATGCGACGGGTTCATGCTCTGGTGTACTAGTGACACATCCCGAGTATAGTAACACTTCACAGCTGCCCTGTGTCTGTTCTGACAGGGTCTGTTTGTTGCTTGAGATGTGCAGATTTGTAAGCTAAGCAGAGGTATAGGAACACTTGCATCCCCCCTGCTCTGGCTCCACACTCATAGATCAGCCATCTCCTGTCTCCTGACTGTGGAGACGAGCAGCAAGAGCTGCAGCAGACCTAGGCAGGCACACACAGGGTTAACTCTGGCAGCAATCCCCCTCGCGCCCCCCTCTTCCCCCCTGCTGTATCGAAGTTACAGAGGAGAGCTTTCTGTGTGCTGAGGGGAGGGGGGAAGAGGGAGGAGAAGAGGCAGACAAGAGGCCCGCCCCTGAATTCAACTGCCAGGCTCACTGAGGTAGGCTGAAAGCTTGTAATGAGACAACTCCTTTAAGGCAGAGATGTATGGAGGGGACAGGTTATGGAGAGCCTTGTAGGCCAAGGTTACTAACTTGAACTGGATTCGCTGGGCAATGGGAAGCCAGTGACGGGATTGGCAGAGGGGAGAGGCAGAGGAGTAGCGAGGAGAGAGGTGGATAAGACGGGCAAAAGAGTTGAGGATGGATTGGAGGGGAGTGAGGGTGGTAGCTGGGAGGCCACAGAGAAGGATGTTGCAATAGTCTAGGCGTGAGATGACGAGGGCATGGATCAGCATTTTTGTGCTTTCGAAGTTATGGAATGAGCGGATACGGGAGATTTTTTTCAGGTGTCGGCAGGAGGAGGTGAGGGTTTGGATGTGCAGTTTGAAGGACAGATTGGAGTCAAGGGTTATCGCAAGGCAGCAGACTGGTGGAGCTGGTGAGAGAGTGTAGCCATTGACTGTGATAGAGAGATCAGTTGGAGGGAAAGAAGTGGGAACTTATGTTCGTAGAGAAAGATTTTCAGTGTCTGCTCTTCCTCAGCAAAAGAGGGTCAAAACTGAAAGGAGACCCAGGTAAAAATAGATAACCAGAATCCCAGTCCCAAGAGGAGATAGTCACAGTTCACCCTTTCACTCCTGCACAGTGACTTCTTCCCCGGTCACAGAGCATTACTAGAAAACTCCTATTAAGTCAATGGGAATGAGTCAGTCTTAAGGTCTCCCATGTGATGAAGTACTGTAAAGCATCTCTCTGATGTTGTTAAAGCAGTGCAAACAAGGCTAGTGGCCAGAGTGAAACTGCAAGACTCAAGAATTATTAAAAAAAATATTGAAGTGTAGAAAAAATAAAAAAAATTCCTAAAAAATGTGTTTAACATAAAAACGTGACTTAACCAATGACTCCTTTTTTGATGACACATTCCCTTTAAATAGGGTGTCTCCTGCATAAAATTTATCAAGAATTGACAAGTCAATTCTTTGAACGAATTCCAAAGACGCATGTAAGCACGCACTGCAATCACTTGTCTGAACGCCGATGAATGTTTTACATTGAAAGCAATGTAAATCACACTGCACATTGTAGGATCCAAATACGTATCTAAAAAAACACCATGAAAATCCTCTTATAGCTTTAGATCCCAAGTACACTGCTAGTTGTACCCCATAGAGTAGCTTGAAAAAACCCTTTTAT
>JAODAL010019124.1:0-72888 GCA_025379985.1 Phyllomedusa bahiana
TTCTTGTACTTCTGACTTATGTTAACCAAAGACATGCACTATGATTACCAGTGACAAGACTACTAGTAAAATAAAGGATTCCCAGTTGAGTATTTTCACCAATGCTGCAGCCTCTATCATAGGCATAACTTTGGTTCAAAAAGTAGGGGGGGGGGAGCAATTTTCCCTCCCCTCTCCTCCTTTGCTTTCACTCCTTCCCTTTTCCTTTCCCTCCCTCCCTTCCCTCCACTCCCCTCCTCTTCCTTCCTCTCCCTGCAGGGAAGCGGCCGCCTCTAACTCAGCTAGGAGGTCTGGGGGAGCGCTGCGTGGTCTCCCAGTGGGTCCGGGCAGAGCCCATACGCCAAACACTTTTGGTTCAATCCGTAAGGTTATGAGTGGCTCTCCTGATACTAAGTTTTACGATACTCTGCATGGTTAAAACTGTCACAGTTAAGTAGAAATTCAATAGTAGTGAACACCAGAGGCATATTTAGATTTACTTATTATAGGCGCCGCAACATTCTATGGTGATTCTAATATATAGTATATCAAATAATACACATCTATGCTATTTTGACATCATTGATAGTAAGTATTTTGTTGTCACTGTTATCGCTGTTGTGGAGTATCTTTTTGTCTAGTGTAGCAGTATAGATATACACCAAAAAGTATCTTTTTGTCTAGTTTGTTGCAACTAGTATTTGTATTTGATAATTACTGAAGTTCAGGGCTGGACTTAGGGTATTTCTAGTGTGAAATGGTTTACTTTCCAATGGTGCTTTCAGTTCTATGATGATCTTGGTTTAATGTCACTTCTGGTTCAACAACACTTCCCATCCAACATCACATTTAAGTCTACAAACCAATGAAAGTCCTAAACGTAACTTTGGGTTAGAGTTCGGGTTATAGTTGTGGTTAATTTTTTGGTGATTTACGCCAACCCTAATCACTTGAATTCACGTCGAATTTGCCTTTGACCTTAATAACAAATGCAACAGTAGTTTTTTGAGCTTATGTGGTTTCACCAAAGGTGCTGTTCATGACAATTTCTTCAACTTATGTGCCTAATGTGTATCTCTTAAAGTCAGTAGAACTGAACTCAGTAAAAGGTAACATCAGGAATCAGTTATGTTGCTAAAACAGATTGGAACAACCATAGTAAGACTTATGCAGTTTATAACCATGCTTGTCAAAACTGATTTCCCAGCTGACCCTCATCAAAACTTGGGGTGCCTAACCAATGAGGCCAGCCTCACAGTTTGAGAAGCAATATTCTAGACATGAACAATCTAATGAAATAATGCATATAACTAAATAAATACATTATATATATTATATATATTATATAAAATAATATATATATATATATATATATATATAATATTATATTTTTTATATAATCAATGTCACTTACTAGTTTTTAAATTTAATGTATTACACTTAATGCTAGTAAACGTTTGGGTGAACTCTTTTGTTCAGAACTGCCCATTTGTTCGCTGCGCATAGAACCAACAAAATTCATAATTATAACATGTCATATTGTGGTTACCAAGGTAAATTGCCAAGGAAAATATTGCCCACATTCATGGGGAAAAATAATGCCTGAAGAATGATTGATTCAAGCAGGAAAGGTTCATGCTTTTCAATGTTTGACCCACAAATGATTCTTTGGGAACACTTTTCTAGCTGCTTAATCCGAATAGAGAAAGGAAATCGAACAATCCAGACCAGGAATACAGCTTATTCTCTAAAACTTATACTGTTCCAATTTAGATGAGCTTAGCAAATTACAGCAACATTAATATTCCTGTACTTTCTGAAATGATGTGAAGTGTGGTCCTTCTCTGTCACTCGTGCATCTGTTCAATATAAGGTCTGCTGCATATCTGTGGGGTTCATAGATGACTCTTTCTGCCTACATGGTTTAAGGGTGCATTTGAACAGTGAATTAATTTTTTTCATTCTAAGCTCGAACCATCTGCCCAATCTCCTTTGACCTCTGGCATCAACAAGGCATTTCCGCCCACAGGACTGCCGCTCACTGGATGTTTTTTCTTTTTTCGGACCATTCTCTGTAAACCCTAGAGATGGTTGTGCGTGAAAAAACCCAGGAGATCAGCAGTTTCTGAAATACTCAGACCAGCCCTTCTGGCACCAACAAACCCTGCCACGTTCAAAAGCACTTTAAATCACCTTTCTTCCCCCTACTGATGCTCGGTTTGAACTGCAGGGATTGTCTTGACCATGTCTACATGCCTAAATGCACTGAGTTGCCCCATGTGATTGGCTGATTAGAAATTACGTTTTAACGAGCAGGTTGGACAGGTTTTACCTAATAAAGTGGCCGGTGAGTGTATAATATATATATATAATATATATATTATAATATATATATATATAAAATTTTATATATATATATAATATATATATATATATATATATATATAAAATATATAAATTATATTTATTTATTTATTATATATATAATGTTTATTACTAGTTTAATCTTAAATTATAATGTAATTTTACACGTTTTAATACGCTAAGACACAGAAAGCGTTATGGAGCATGAACTTTATTTTATAGTTAGATAGCCCAGTTTGTTCAGCTGCGCATACTGAAAACAGAGCATAAATTCATAAATTATACACATTTACAGTACATTCTGTGGATCTGCAGAACAGCCGTAAGGTATAATTTTCATAGGAAAATAATTGCACATTTTAGGGGAAATTTAAGGTGTCTGAAGTGAATGGAAAATGTATTGAAGCTGCTTAAAGTAATCACCTGTTCATTTATCATAATACTGTTCTACATTTTCCCATACAAAATAAAGGATTCTTTGTCAAAGGAAACACTTTTCTGAGCTGGTGCTTTAATCACGTATAAAGAGAAAGGAAGAGAATTCAATGCTTGTTTTGTTACAGAAAATCCCCCTGGAATCACAGCTTAATACTGCTGCATAAAACTTATTACAACTTTGCAGCTATTCTAGTAGGAAGAAATCCTTAAAAATACTTTTAACAGCAAACATTTACTATATGCCTGCATTTCATGAAATGATTGTGAAGTTTGTACAAGACTTAACCTCTGTTCACATCTGAATTCTGGTTTCTATTTATAATGGAAACCATGAGCTGCAATATCTATTAGTGGGGTTCATTAGTTTCTGACAAAGTGATTATCACTTTGACATGAAAAAAGCGCTACATGCAATGTAATATAATGAAGGAGGCTGTGAAGCAGATGAAAATATAATATTTTTTCCATCCTCCTTTAAATGTGCTGCTAAAACTCTTTACTAAATAAGCCCACTCTGGACTCCTCCTGCGCTGCTAACTATCGACCAGTCTCTAACCTGCCCTTCATCTCTAAACTCCTGGAACGCTTGGTCTACCCTTTTCTAATCCTCTATCTCTGCTAAGGCCGTGTTCACACGGCTTATTCCCGACGGATTTGTGAGCCGTATTGAGCTCACAAATCCGCCGTGAATAAGGGGCGGGACGGGGGCGGAGCCGGAGCGCGGCGGCGGCGCCGCTCCCGGCCCCATAGACAATGCATTGTTTACAGCGCGTCCGCGCCGTCAATAATGTGTATGTCACTTTCTCCCCCCCGCGGCGGATTCGCCGAGCGGGGAGGAGCGACGGAATCCACTGTTCTCTATGAGAGCAGTGGATTACCGTAATGACAGGGACGGATTGGCACCGTACTGAAGCGCAAATCCGACGTGGAGTACGGCGCCAATCCGTGCCCAAATAAGCCATGTGAACGAGGCCTAACTCTGCAATCAGGTTTCCGCACTCCACACTCCAGAGAAACGGCCTTAGCTAAAGTTTCAAATGATCTCTTCACAGCTAAATCTCAGGGCATGAAAGGATTAAGCTTAAGAGGAAACTAAGTCATCTCATTGCCTTCATTTATTTCCAATATTCTTTTTATTTTGCTAGGTGATCATATTAAAAAAGGTAAAAATATAATGGTAAGATTAAACATGTTCTAGTAGGGTAACTCAAGTAAACTAAATAGGTTATGATTGCCAAATGGATCCAAACAAAAAGAACATAAAGGGAGACATGTATGATCAGGTTTTACACCCTTTTTCTGGCATTAAATGCGTCTAAGTGAGCCAACTACGATGTCTAATGTGCCTAACGAATGTGTTAGGCGCATTGTTGGTAAGACTCGACACTTTCTAATGTGCCTAACATGGAAGGGTGTTCTGGGGGCATTCTGGAGGTGTTCCGGAGGGTGTCGCACCACACGTGTAATATTAGACACATATATGAATGTGGTTCAGCAAAACTAGGCGCATTACTGCTCGGACAGGCAGACCTATTTCAATGTGGTCTGCCTGAGCCTGAGGAGTCAAAGTGGAGCTAGATTTGTTGTTAGGGAAAAAAATTTCAATATTTCTCAACTTCCACCAATACAATAATAAAAATTAATTTAGAATAATTATCAAACTATATAAAATTAAATTATTTAAATTTGATTAAATAAAGTTATCATATAAAATTAATATAAAATATATAATATCTCAAAAATATAAAAATATCTCCCATAAAATTTCTTTAGAATGAAAGGAATCTAAAACTAATTTTACATTAAATAACCCACTGATGTTGTTATTCAGATTTTACATTTTTATTTTTACTACATTAAATTTGAAATGTATTTTTGCTGCTCTCACCCTTTGTTCTACATGCAGCAAGAGCCATCACCCCACAGGTCTTGCGGGGACCTGTGGTCCACCAAGTAAGATCAGTACCATAGTTTCTATTCACTGACATGCTATTCTAATGACTTTCCTCTTATTTCCAGCCTATCTATAGCCTTTATACATGTTAGGCTCATTACTAATGCGCCTAAGTTTCATAATGCGCCTAACACACAGGTGAGGCGCGCTAAACTTTAGACAATATTTATGAATGCACAAAAACCACTTTTCATACATACAAATGAGAATCGTCAATTCACTTCGAAGCGCCTTCCTTCATACATGTCTCCCCTAGTTTTATGTTTGAGCTGGACTTGACTTACTATTTTTAATTATTATTTGGCTCCAAGCATTGCAATCACTGCTGTACAGTCCAGAAAGCTTTAAACCGTTACTGGCTAAATCACCTCTAAGAGTTACAAACTGCACTTCTGCCTGGTGCTCTGGATCTCTCGGCACAATCTGTCACCATATTCTGTTGTATTGCATCCTCCTCCCTTGCTAGCGTTCCATGGAACTACAGACAGACAGACAGAAAGACAGACAGACAGACAGACAGACAGACAGACAGATAGATAGATAGATAGATAGATAGATAGATAGATAGATAGATAGATAGATAGAATTGTATTCTTGTATCTGACAAGAGGCAATGAACAAGAAAACAGCTTATTTCTATGTCAATTAGGGGAACAACTTCTCTATCTCTGAGTATATATATTATTTGGAAGTCTGAATATTATTGTCAACATGGGAACTTAATCATTCTGTCTTGTTTGTAATGTCTGTAGGTAGTGGTCAATTTATTCCATTTTGGGAGAAAAACTCACTCCCCAATGCTAGAAACAGAAATATTGTTAACGAGATGTGGATGTAAATGTTATTTCTGTCTTTATTGATACAGCGGAGACAATTTTGGGATTCAGCTTTCTATCATATAAGATCAATCCACAGGTATCCAATTCTCTTGCAAGTGAGTGTATTGTTTTTAAGATTTAATGTTTCTTATTATTACTTCTTCTAACTGCAAACACAACAGAGGACAAAGACCAAAGAATAAAATGATGTAAAGCAGGAAACTGTGTATATTGAAATCAGAAAGCATATTAAGAATTCAAAGAAATGGTCACCAGCAGAAAACAAAGTAACGCACCTACTTGTCATAGCATTTAAGCTAAACAGACCTTAAAGGAGTTGTCTCACTACATGTTTTCAGCCTACCTCAGTGTGTCTGGCACCAAAGGATTTTTGAATTCAGGGGCGTGCTTCTTGTCTGCCTCTTCTCCTCCCTCTTACCCCCTCACCTCAGCACACAGACAGCTCTCCTCCTCCGACTGCAGTAACTTCTATACAGCAGGGGTAGGGCGAGGGGAGTTTGTTGCCAGAGTTAACCCTGTGTGTGCCTGCCTAGGTCTGCTGCAGGCTGCTCACTGCTGGATCAGCTGCACTGTGCGGCTGCTGTGGCTGAGCTCTTGCTGCTCCTCTCCACAGAGTCAGGAGACAGCAGGGAGAGGGCTGATCTATGAGTGTGGAGAGATCTGTGAAGCAGTGTATGCTAATAGCAGAGCAGGGGGGATGCAAGTGCTCCTATACCCCCTGCTTAGCATACAAATCTCCACAGACATCTCAAGCAACAACAAACAAACCATTTCAGAACAGACACAGGGCAGCTATGAAGTTTGTTGCTATAATCACTATGTGTCACTAATACAGCAGAGCAGGGAGGGATATGAACCGTTCACATGCCCCCCTGATCTGTTCTATTAGTATAGTCAAAGCTCCACAGATAATCATGATTATAGTAACACACTTCACTGCTGTCACATTCTACTGACCACAGATCAGCCTCTCCTCTGCTCTCCTCAATCTGTGTAGAGAGCAGGAGGGAGCAGGCACACACAGGGTTAATCCAAGCAGCTACACAGACACAGAAGCCAGAGCCCTCCCCCTCCCTTCCCTACAGAAGCATACTGTGCGGGAGGGGCTCTGTGCTCCAACCTGTATTGAGAAGCTGATGAATCACCAGCACTGACAAACCAGTGAGATAAAAATCAACAGATCGGTGGCTATAGTGATTTGAGAAGCTGATGCATTCCTACTACCAGGGATAACTCAAAATCAGTAGGACATTTGTAATGAACATATATTGCAAAGCTGCTTGTTTTTTAAAGATCTTTTAATTAAAACCCAATCATTGTAGCGAGACAACTTCTTTAATGACCAGCTAAATTTCCCAGTTTTTATCTCCCTGCCTTTCAGCAGTCAAAACATTTTTATTTTTAAGTGACACAGGTGGATGAGGCTTTGTTTTATGTGGAAAAAGTCATATTTGTGAGGGTACATATGTGTAGGGTCTTTTTGACATGTGTGTTAATGTTTTCACAATATTTTTATATGAAATATCAATTTTTAATTTATTAGTTTAATTTTTCTTTTTTATGTTATTAACTTTTTTAATTGGATGTTACAATAATTCTTTTGCATCTCTAATATACACTTACAATGTATTAACATACTTCTGTATGTTAACACATTATATGCTGTGTCAGTATGACAAAGGCTGCTGTTAAAAAAACACACAGTGTTCTCTAACAGCAGTTTTACTACACAGGCAGCCCTAAGGTCATTCTTGCTTCCCAAGGCTGACTGAAAAGGCATCTCTCAGCCTCCATCAGGCACTAGAAAACCTAGTGATCCGATCTTGCAGGGGAGTCCAATTTGATTCTGCTGGCGTCCCGGACAGCGGCATTCAAATGGTTAGCAGGCAGGGATTGGAGGCTTCCTCCCTGTCATGCTCAGAAACTGCTCTAGGAAAAAAACTGTAACTAACAAAATGCATTACTGCTGACAGAGGACCTGCACCATCTGCCATCAAAAAGCAATGGGCGGTGTAACGGTCAGCGGTAGTGGATCCGCAGGACCACCGCAAGCGATGGTATAAGCCACGCCAGGGAGCAGAGTCTAAGTAGGTCCCGGTTTTCACCAGAGCCCGCCGCAAAGCGGGATGGACTTGCTGCAGCGGGAGTCTACGAGGTCGCTTCCACTGACGTGACTTGCCTGCGGTGGCAGCCAAGGGTGAGCGTGGTACAGAATCGTCAGGCATAGGCAAAGTCGTGAACAGGCGGTAAGGTCAGGGCAGGCGGCAGAGGTTCGTGGTCAATAGACGTAGCAAGAGGGTCAGGGCAGGCGGCAAAGGTTCGTGGTCAATAAACGTAGCAAGAGGGTCAGAACACCGAAGACAGTACAGAACACTTCCAACGCTTTCTCTATAGGCTATGGGCACAATAGATCCGGCGCGGAAGTGCCGGGGCGGTAACCTTATATAGGACCAGTGGCCAGCAATTAACCAATTACTGGTGCGCTGGCCCTTTAAATTTCAAAGAGCTGTCGCGCACATGCGCTAGGGGGCGCTCGCGCACACGGCAGCCGGCGGAGAGCCGCACGGAGATAGGAGCGTGGTCAGGTAAGTCCTGACTCTCGGGGAAGCGAGTGCGCCCGCGGCCCGACCCACGGCTGCGGGACCACCCGTGACAGTACCCCGCTCCCCCCTTAGGCCGCCCCTTCTTTTTTCAAAAAAGAAATTTCTTCAGTAGGTCACGATCCACAATGTTATCCTCCGGCTCCCAAGACCTCTCCTCCGGCCCGAATCCTTGTCAACCAATATCGCCACCCACCGATAGACTACATAGCCAGAATCTCGTTCACCGAGAACACGTTGGAGGCCTCCGCTTCAGGGGGGGGGGAATAGGAGGCGACTTTCCAAGAGAAGCGATTGAGCACCACAGGCTTCAGCAGAGAGACATGGAACGAATTCAGGATACGCATGGTAGGAGGGACCTGGAGTTTATAGGCCACCAGATTGATCCGCCATAACACCTCAAATGGCCCTAGGAACCATGGACTTAGTTTATAGCTTGGTATCTTGAGCCGGACGTACTTGGCCGACAGCCACACCTTATCTTCTGGAGCAAAAATTGGGGCCGGTCTCCTCTTCTTGTCCGCCTGGGACTTCATGCGGACTGTAGTTTGCTGAAGGGACTGACGAGTCTGCTCCCAAATGGCAGTCATGTCCTGGACCAGGGTGTCCACCGCAGGAACCTCGGAGGCAGAAGGCAGATGGAGGGGTGGGCGCGGATGCAGTCCATAGACAATGTAGTAGGATGAAGAGCCCGTAGATTCAGAGTCCAGGGAGTTATATGGGAACTCAGCCCAGGGCAACAGACTGGACTAGTGGTCTTTTCGGTCCGTGCCGAAGTTGCGAAGATACGTGCCAAGGATTTGATTGATCCTCTCCACCTGACCGTTGGATTGCGGGTGGTAAGCTGAGGAAAAGTCCAGATTTACTTGTAACCGGGAGCAGAGGCCCGACATGCGGACCGCGGCGCCACTCGCTCCCGGAGCGGGGGGGGGGGGGGGGGATGGGACACGGGTGTGCCCGCAGCCCGACCCACGGCTGCTGGACCACCTGTGACAGGCTGTCATTAAGGGGGCTGACTCTTTAATGACACAGGACGTATGTGTACAACCCAATGCCGATAAGGTTCTATATTTATATAAATATATGTGTATTTGGTGTATTTGTATATATATATTTACTTGGGGTCATTTTATGGTATATAGGTGGTGTATTGGATGAATATAGTGACTAAAGGGGGAAAAAATGAGAGCCATCATGTTTTTTGTGTACTCTCAAATATCTAGATGTCCTTCATAGGTCCTATGAGGATCAGAGATTGCATGAGGGGAGGCATTGAGAGGTTAAGGCAGAGATATATGGAGAAGACACCTTATGTAGAGCGTTGTATGTCATGGCCAATAGTTTAAAATGAATTTACTGAACAATGGGTGGCCAATAAAGGGATTGGCAGAAGGGAAAGAAGGAGGAGAATTGCAGTGGATTAACTGGGCAGCAAAGCTGAGCAGAGCTGAGGATAAATTAGAGGGGAGCAAGGGTGTTAGAGATGATGTTAGGCGGGAGATGAAGAGGACACAAACCAGCCTTTTTAGAGTTAAAGTTAAGTAAAGCACAGATTTGCTAAAATGTTTTTGCAGGGAAGGAAACAGGTAGTAGTAAGGGCTTGGATGAGTGGTTTGAAACATAGTAGGGATTTAAAGTTTATCTCAAGGCAATGCATATGCAGGCAGGGGCGTTGCTAGGGTCCTAAAACATCCAGGGCTCGGGCCCTTTGTGTTTTTCCCGCCTTGTTGTGAACTGCGGATGTTTTTTAACAGAGAAAAACCTTCTATTCCTGTCACTAATTTTCTGCACATCCCACACAGATCCCGTCCATCTCCTCAGCAGTCACTGTACAGTAAAAATCACCAATGACAAATTTACTTTTTCAGAACTTCTCACCTTCATATGACAATACCCCTAAACAGTCACCAAATAATCCATCTATACATGGAGCAAATCTACCAGACAAGTGATTGTGACTAAAAACACTCCTACAAAACCAAGACCCAAAACTATTACTACTTAAGGCTCAAATAATCCTGCCAGACCCTGACCGAACGCGACCCCCACATGTGACTACCAGCTGTACACAGGCTCTGATTACATATACCACCGCCATATAAGTGACCAGATAGTGGTAGATACTAGTTGTATTTTAGACTCTGCAGAGATTTAAGTGATTACCCTGCTGTTACATTTAGTAACTCACCGGAGACATCTTTTCTGATCAGCGTCGTTCACTTTCCCTTTTCTTCTCCATCCGGTTCACACCTTCATGCTGATTGCTCCCGGCCAATACTCGTCCCTGAGGATTTGGACACAAATATCTTAGAATCCTCACATTTCCAGCAACTCCTTAATTTTAGGTATAGCAGTCCCCTCAGTTAGGTATATAGGGGCACTGAAGCAGTATATGGGGCCACAGGCAGGTATATGGGGCCACAGGCAGGTATATGGGGGCCACAGGCAGGTATATGGGGGCACTGAGGCAGAATATAGGGGCACTGAGGCAGTATATAGGAGCACTGAGGCAGGTATATAAGAGCACTGAGGCAGGTTTATAGGGGCACTGAGGCAGTATAGAGGGGCCACAGGCAGGTATAGGGGGGCACAGGCAGCTATAGGGGGGTACAGGCAGTATATGGGGCCACAGGCAGGTATATGGGGCCAAAGGCAGTATATAGGGGGCACAGGCAGTATATGGGCCACAGGCAGGTATATAGGGTCATTGAGGCAGTATATGGGGGCACTGAGGCAGTATATGGGGGCCACAAGCAGGTATATAAGGGCACTGAGGCAGTATATGGGGGCAATGAGGCAGTATATGGGGGCCACAGGCAGGTATATGGGGGCACAGGCAGGTATATGGGGGCACAGGCAGGTATATAGGGGCAACAGGCAGGTATATAGGGGCACAGGCAGCCTATGGGGGCCACAGGCAGGTATATGGGGGCACAGGCAGTATATGGGGGGCACAGGCAGTATATGGGGGCACAGGCAGTATATGGGGGCACAGGCAGTATATGGGGGTCACAGGCAGTATATGGGGGCCACAGGCAGGTATAAAAGGGCACAGGCAGCATATGGGGGCCACAGGCAGGCATTATAGGGGCACAGGCAGGGATATGGGGGCCACAGGCAGGCATTATAGGGGCACAGGCAGCTTATAGGGGCACAGGCAGGGATATGGGGGCCACAGGCAGGGATATGGGGGCCACAGGCAGGCATTATAGGGGCACAGGCAGGCATTATAGGGGCACAGGCAGTATATAGGGGGCCACAGACAGGGATATGGGGGCCACAGGCAGGGATATGGGGGCCACAGGCAGGCATTATAGGGGCACAGGCAGTATATAGGGCCACACAGGCAGTATATGGGGGCACTGAGGCAGGTAAACGCTTTAAAAATAACTACATTAATACTCACCTTAACTCCCCCGGCGAGCGCGCTCCGTCCTCTTCAGCCCGCGCTCCTCCCGCAGCTCCTCAGGCGCATGGCCTATGACGCGCTGTGCGCCCGAGGACAGGCAGCGTCACAATGACGTGATGTCATCGCGACGCTGCCGGCTGAGGTGCACGGGGCCGCGCCGGGTCCTCAGCACTGTGAGGACCCGGCAGTCTCGCGGTGTAGGACCTGCAGGTCCGACACTGTCTGCGGGGCAGGGAGCGCTCGCTCTCTGGCCCGCAGAAGCCTGCGGCTGTGTGTGCGTCCAGCGGACGCACATGCAGCTGAAGAGCCAGTCGGTGCTCCAGGCCCAGCGCAGAGGCCTGGAGCCCGGGAGACTCGGGGCCCGAGCCCCGAATAAAACAGCCTAGCGACGCCCCTGTATGCAGGACTTGGGAAAGTGTTGAGCTTTTTGACCGTGATAGATGGATCTTGTAAAAGAGCTGAGTGGAATGTAGGAATGATCATGAACTCTATTTTCTCCACATTGAGTTTTAATCAGCTTGAGGAGAAGAATGATACTAAGGATAATAGACATGATAAGATGCTAGAAAGTAGAGATTTAGCATCCAGACAGGAGAGGTTAATATGAGTGTCATCAGCATAGAAGTGGTACAGAAAGCCATAACATTCTATGAGTTTCACCAGTCCAAGAGTATAGATGGAGAAGAGTAAGGGTTCCAGTACTGTCCCTTAAGGGATTAAGGGACACCAACAGAGAGAGGGCCAGATGAGGGCATGGTATGAAACATTTGCATGGTAAGGCATCTGGAAATCTAAGAAAGGGCCAAGTCTTTCATGCCAACCAATGGAAGAATTTATATCAGGAGAAAGTGGTTAACTGTGTGGAAGGCAGAGGAGAAGTCTAGAAGGAGTAGCATAAAGTAGTAATATAAAACTATGGTAGTTAATCAAAAATTCATTAGTTATCAGCCATCACAGAAATAAAAATAACTTAAACAAAGTGAAAACTAGCCTGGTAGTGCATTGAATATAGAGGGACCTATCTGGAAACAGAAAAACAGGAAAGTAATAGTAATACCTGTTGAAATCATAATAGTAGAAAGAAAAAAGATATGCCAGAGTACATAAAATGACATACGATATACACAAATGAGACACACTGACCAATAATGAACTCTGTAACATGAGACACCACCCGCAACACCCTCATGATATTTGAGTAAAATAATGAAGTTTCAAGATATAGTTGGAAAAACAATGCTTTTTAGAGAGAATACACATTGGATATGCAATATATATTTGGGGAACCTCTGTATGCCTCTGTATAAAATTTATACTTCACAGGTACCATAAATAGCATAGGCACCTCTCTGAGTACTCTGTAACAGCTCTATATAAAACCGAGCTATGTTACGGATGTATGGATGGATTTGCTAAAATTCATAGAAAAATAACAGAAATCTGATCAGGGCAGCATCACTATTCATGAATGAGGTCTGTTTTTCACAACTGGCAACTTAGAAATACTATCACTTGAATGGTATCTCTGCTTCCATACTAGTTCACAAGGCATTATGGGAAAGGAGCTGGAAAGCATACTAGTTCATAAGGCAGATGTATCATGTAACAGGCACTAATTACTGTTCATGAATTATGGTGTTGTAGCAAGGCAGTTTGTAGCTTGTCTATGGGAATGTACAGCCACAGGGAAATAATGTTCCATATAGATGTGCTCAAATCCTTTCAACTGGCTAAGGTTTAGCTAGCCCTTAGGGAAGTGATCTTACTACAATCTTCTGTGGTCTAGGTTAAGGCCAAGTATCTTTCACAAGGCTATACACATCCAAAATACTTGCAGTTCTGCACATTAAATATTAATTCCAAGCATAATAGAACCAGCTGTGAAAGAACAAGTAGAACCTATATAAAAATTGTTCATAAAACTCACTTATACACATACATGCCAACTCTCCCGCTTTTGGCGGGGGGGTCCCGCTAATGGGGGTCCCCCCCGCCCTCCCGGCAGAGTTGGCATTCCTCCCGCCCCCAGCAGGCAGCGGGGGTTCTTTAAATGACCGCGGCGCCAGAGTAGCGCTAGGGCGCTACTCTGGCGCCGCCGGGCCGCTCCTACAGGCGGGTGAAGCGGCCGCAGCGGCCGCTCACCCGCCTGGCGAGTTTCACTGACTTGTGTGGCCGCAGCCGCACAGTCAGTCAGCTGTGCAGAGAGGAGGCAGGAGGGCTCGTTCCCCTCCTCCCTTCTCCCCCTGTATGTACAGCGCCGACCGGTGTGCGCTGTACATACAGATCAGCGTCGCATGGGGTGTGACGCGCGGCTGCACTCACTCCCCCGGCGACGCTGAGACTACTCAGTCAGCCGGGAGATGTCCGGAGCTGCAGGAGCCGGTGAGGTAAGTGGCTTTTATTATTTTATTTTTATTAGTTATATTGGGGCTCTACCTGGCTACAATGGGGGGGGGTCTACCTGGTAATAGAGGGGGCACTACCTGGCAACAGAGGGGGCACTACCTGGCTACAAAGGGGGGGTCTACCTAGCAACAGAGGAGGCACTACCTGGCTTCAATGGGGGGAGTCTACCTGGCAATAGGGGGGGCACTACCTGGCAACAGAGGGGGCACTACCTGGCTACAATGGGGGGTGGCTACCAGGAAACAGAGGGGGCACTACCTGGCTACAATGGGGGGAGTCTACCTGGCAATAGAGGGGGCACTACCTGGCAACAGAGGGGGCACTACCTGGCTAAAATGGAGGGGGCACTACCTGGCTAACAAAGGGGGCATCTACCTGGCTAACAATGGGGGCATCTACCTGACAACAGAGGGGGCACTACTTGGCAACAGAGGGGGCACTACCTGGCTACAATTGGGGTGCACTACCTGGCTACAATGGGGGAATTACCTGGCTAACAAAGGGGGCATCTACCTGGCAACAAAAGGGGCACCTACCTGGCTAACAATGGGGGCATAAACCTGACAACAGAGGGGGCACTACCTGGCAACAGAGGGGGCACTACCTGTCTACAATTGGGGTGCACTACCTGGCTACAATGGGGGGGGGGGGCACTACCTGGCTAACAAAGGGGGCATCTACCTGGCTAACAAAGGGGGCAACTTCCTGGCTAACAATGGGGGCAGCTACCGGGCGAACAATGGGGGCATCTACCTGGCAACAAAGGGGGCATCTACCTGGCAACAATGGGGGCATCTACCTGGCTAACAAAGGGGGCACCTACCTGGCTAACAAAAGGGGGCATCTACCTGGCTACAAATTTGGCTCTACCTGGCTACAGAGCGGGCTCTACCTGGCTACAGAGCAGGCTCTACCTGGCTACAGAGGGGACATCTACCTGGCTACAAGGGGGCATCTACTTGGCTACAAGGGGGAATCTACCTGCCTGTAAGGGGCACTACCTGGTTATGGGGGGCTACTACCTGGCTATAAGGGCATCTACCTGGCTTTCTTCCAAAGCCGTTATGCAGTTAGGTGGAGTGGGTGTGGCTTTTTGAAGGGGCGTGGCACACCAACAAGATGGGTGCCCTCTGCCATCTCCTGCATTTTCAATTTCAAAAGTTGGCAACTATGCTTATACAAGCCTTCAAAATAGTATTCAAGTCATTAAAATAAACTGAATGGTGTAAGATTAAGCTGGATCATGATGCATTATGTCAAAATATATTTTAAATTAAAGGCGTAAAATACCATCATTACATAGCAGTTACCTGATGTGCTCCTGAAAAAGTCTGTATACTTTGGCACAATATACTTTGATTGAGAAAACCAGCTGCATGTCTCCTTCTATTCATTGACTGACCATGTGCCAAACTTAAAGAGGTTTTCTCAATATGCAGTTCAACAGCAAGCTTTAGAATCACACATGCTATTCAAGCTGTGGGTGGGTCTATAGCAGTGATTGACACATCTGCTCACCTATTCCTAGCTTTTCCTGTTACACTGATATGAGTGTAGAAGTAAATAAAGTGTATAAAGTGTGGTACTCAGGCTACAAAGCTCTAAAAAAATGCTTACTTAGCTAAATGTAAATCTATAAAATAGCCTGCCAGAGTAGCTGGCACAGCAGGAACAGTTGTGAGTTTCAAGAAAGGCTTAGATACTGTATCTGCCTGAAACTAAAAAATATTAACACGTATGTAGCCATGTAAAATTCTAGATCCAGTCTGATGGCAACTCTGGGATCGAAAATTAAATCTTTTTAGAGCAAATTGGTTCTTGCCTTATGGGTTTCAAAACTATCATCAGTAGGGCAAATCAAGCTTAAAAAACTCTTTATATCCCTCGCTTCACCCACATTTTCCCCACCCCTGGTTGAACTTGATGGACATATGTTTTTTCAACTGAACTATGTAACTATGTAAATGAGAAGCTTTCAAAGTAAATTACTCTGCAGGAAGTGAATATGGTAAGACTGAGTGACTGACGGCAAATAAGAGCGATGAGAGCTAAGAGAAATCAGGACCACGGGGAGAGAGAAGGTTGTCACCCAAGAAACCCGAGTGCTCTAGGATGAGATAATATCTTCTTTATCTCCTGACCAAATAATAATCAGCAAAGCTATGTATTTTGATATAGTCTTCATTTAACTTTCCCTACATGTTAAAAGCATTTTTTTTATTATGCCTCCTCTATTCCTCTGTTGATCCACATTGGGTTTTTTTTCTGTTTCTAATCATTTTATTTCTGTAAGGTAGGTTCCTCTCACAGTGAGTGCTTAAGATGTTTTTAAAATATCTCCCAATTATTATCTGTTCTTTTATTTTTAAACACATTACTGCAGTCAATGTGGTTTAGGGCCTCTCTAAGCAGATTAAAATTAGCCTTCCTGAAATTCAGTGTTTTTGTGGCTCCTCGACAAAAACTCTATTGAAGGATACATGGAAATTTACTATATTGTGGTCACTATTTCCTAGGTGCCACCCAACCTGAACCTTTGTTACTGTAACACTAAACAGCTATCTAAAGTGCTTTGGCAACATTAATATGAAATTTGGCCCTGCAGATAGGTAGACCTCCTTTTAGGTAGGTAGACCCCAATTAAGCAAGTTGCCTCCCAAATTAGTCAGTCAGACCAATGCTGTTAGGTAGGTAGCCCCTCAGAATTTGGTATTACAGTAAATAGGCCAGCCATTATTTAGATAACACCCATATAGGAAGAGCTAATGGCAGGAAGGGTTCCAGGTAGGTACAGTAGATAGGCAAGGATCCAGATAGGAAGGTAGACAAGGTCCTAGGTAGATAGGCAGGGAATGCCCTAGGTAGGTAGGTAGATAGGTAATAGAGAGGTAGGTAGATAGTCCTCAGGTAGGTTCATATGTAGGTAGTCCCTCAGGTAGGTAAGTAGGTACCACTTCATCTACAGTATACCCAATAGTGAAAAGTCTATGTTTTCCTGATGAGCTGCCAGGGGTTCCCTGCTCTGCCAAGGTAGAGTAAACAGTTACAGTATATAAACAGTGTATATGAACAGAACAGACCCAGGAGTCCAGGGTATGTGGTCCCAGGTATTTGGAGTTGAGCTAAACCATTGGGCTGGGCCCCCCTTAGGTGGCTATCTCTATAGCGGCCTCTATGCCTGCTACAGTGGTCGTTCCACCATAGGCTATATTACTTTATATGAAAATCATCTAAGATTTTCATATATTCTAGATGTATCAGAAATTAGAGATGGGCGAATTGATTCTAACGAAGTGGAATTCCTTTAGAATTTAAGGAAAACTTCGGATCTGAACGAAGTCGAAGTTTGGGGTACTTGCCCGTGATCGAAGATGTGCTTTTGATTGATAAAATGGCTGCGAGCACATGGCGTTAATGGGCAAAGCACTCTGGGAGGAAGAAGGGCATAGCCAAGCATGAATGTGCAGAGTCGAAGCCAATCAAGACCTCGGCGGGTTTCTGTGACGTCACCGAACATATATAAGTCGGGCGCGACGTGGGAACTCCATAACGCATTTCACTGTTACTGATTAGGGAAGGTGCTGACGCGGCTAATGTGATAGATCTTACTGAACAAACTGATTTTTATACAGACGATGCTTGGGGGGTGTCTCGTTGTCTCAGGAGACTGTCTTCTCTTAACGTTCTTTTTCTGAGTTTGTGGGGTATTGGATCTGAAGTCCAGTGTGCGTCCAGTGCTGCTGCATACTCATTTTTAATGCTATCTGCTCAAGCACATTGATATCCAAAGGGGAGATTTAGCCGGTTCTATTGTTTTTCATTTTAGAAACTGCGTTTTTACAATACAAAATACCATTCATTTTTGGCTGCTCAATTTACTTGCGCAATTGACCCAGGGGTTAATTAAGCGTTGTTTTGCTGCTGTGGTGACTTAATTAAAACCGTCTTTCACCGCAAAAAATACATTTTTTTTTCCTGTAGCTTAGTTCTCAGCGGTAGGTTAATTATAATTTTTTATCTTGTTGTGTTGCGTAAAAAACAACGACATTGTAACACGCTACAAGCTAGTAGGTTTGTGGTTGCCTCAAATTGTTGCGCAATTTACATACAGGGGTTAATTAAGCGTTGTTTTGCTGCGGTGGTGACTAAAAGAAACCGTATTCACGCCAAAAAAATATACATTTTTCTGTAGCATAATTCACAAGCGAAGGTTAATTCATTTTTTTCTTTGTGTGTAGCGTTAAAAAAACACGCCATTCGTAACTCGTTACAAAGCTTGTAGTTTGTAGTTGCCTCAATTGTTTGGCGCAATTTACATCCATGGGGTTAACTATGGTATCTTTTTTGCAGTTGGTACTCAAGTAAAGAACTTGTTTTTCACCGCACAGGAAGAATTTCTGTAGCATAAATCATTACTTCCGAAGGTTAATTAAGCCTGTTGGTGCTTTTCACAGAGTTTTTAAACGGCACACTACAAGTAATTTTTTTCCTGCCCATTTGTGGAGCGCACAATTTATATCCATGTGTTACCCTAAGACTTGTTACTGGGTTCATTTGGAGTCAAATACAGGGTGTGTATTTATCATATATAGATATCTCATAAACAGTGTCTTACATTTTATGAAAACAAACAGTATGTCAGACGAAGAGGTGGGCAGGTCTTCACCTGCGAGTGGCAGAAGGCACAAACTTTCCAGGCCAAGGTCGCAGCAAAGCAAGGGGACGTGCAGCAGAGGTCACTCGTGAGGCCACAACTGCCGCAGTATTCTAGCGGCACGTGTGGTTGTTCAGCAACCAATGGTTCTTGATTGGTTGACTAGGTCATCACTTCCTCCAGATGACATTGACAACCCCAGCCAAGAGTCGGTGGGGATCGGTCAGGACACAACCACTTTAGTTGGCATGGACCGGCGTGGCGGGTTCAGTGGCCTCAAATGTCCTCAACCCGCTCTGTCCATCCGGTTCCCTCAGCCAGAGATCTACTATGTGGTTGGGTCAGCGCCACTATATAGGTGGATGAAACAAGTTGACGAGGGCAGTCAGCAAGCTACTTGGCACGAAGATATTGGGCAATATCACCTGCTTCTTGACAGTGGCGGCAAAAGTATAGATGTTGTGAGTGGCATGGGAGGTCATGTTGTGAGGGGGTCAGCCCTGCATACCATGACCGGTGATGAGGACAGCAGTGGACGATAAACACAAGTAGATGATGAGTAGCGACCGCACTGGGAGCGGGTGAGGCAAGGGCTTCTTTCATCGTCAGGGGAAAGAGGGCGTAGCTTGGCGCGTCCAGGCAGTTGCGCAGCCTGCAAGTGGTTTGTGTGGCGTGAGTCAGCAGGATAGCTGCAGTGTTAGTCGGGAAGGCCAAGCGGCCAACGGGGTAGAAAACCCGCTTCGCAAGGTACAAGAAAGTGCGGCACAGGGGCCTCAGCGGAGGCAGCGGCAGGCAGTAGGTCACTCAGAGTGGAGCGTCTTGTGGTAAATCCGATTAATCGGGCGGTGGGGCAGTTTTTGCTAAGACACCGGAGGAGCCGAATATGGTATATGTAGAATCTGTAGGGCAGAAAGTGAAACGTGGCCAGGGAGCTAACGTTGTAGAGAAGGGACTTCTGCACTGAAAGGAGGACATAAAATCCCGAAACAGCGTTGTCTGTAGATGAGAGATACTGGCTTGGCTATAAAAATCCTTTTTGCTTTCTTCAAGACTCGGTGGTCAAAAGCAATTGAGGATTTGTTACACCACAGAGGGCGCTGTGGGCTTCTCAGCACTTTTCCCATAATGTTGTGATATGCAGATGCATAAGTAGAGGGCGTATAGGCAAAAAAAACTCTACAAGCAGTTCGTTCGGTGCTCTCCTTAAGGAGAGATCATACATTCCTGAGCTACCCGATGCTCCCACACAGCCAGGCCAGATATCTTCTCTACTCTGCACTGAAGAGGGACAAAATTCCCGTAAACAGGAATTGCTGTAGATGAGAGTTACTGGCTTGGCTAAAAAAAATCCTTTTTGTTTCTCATAGAATCGGTGGGTCAAAGCAAATGAGGATTTGTTACAACCAACAGAGGGCGCTGTGGGCTTTCTCACCCTTTCCCATAATGCTGGTGATATGCAGATGCTAGCTAGAGGGCGAAAAGGCTAAACTAAAACTCTACAAGGCCGTTCGTTCGGTTGCTCTCCTTAAGGACGAGATCTTCCACATTTATGAGTACACGAGCTCCCACACAGCCAGCCGTATCTTCATATACTCTGCACTGAAGAGGACAAAAATCCCGAAAACAGCGTTGTCTGTAGATGAGAGACACTGGCTTGGCAAAAAACTCATTTTTGCTTTCTCAAGACTCGGTGGGTCAAAAGCAAATTGAGGATTTGTTACAACCATCCGAGGGCGCTGTGGGCTTCTCAGCCCCTTTCCATAATGCCTTGTGATATGTCAGATGCTAAGTTGAGGGCGAAAAGGCAAAACAAAAACTCTACAAGCAGTTCGTTCGGTGTTTCCTTAAGGAGAGATCTCCCTTCTGAGCTACCCCGGATGCCTCCCACCAGCCAGGCCAGTATCTTCTCTACTCTGCACTGGAAGAGGGACAAAATTCCCGAAACACGCATTGGTTCTGAGATGAGAGATATGGATTGGCTAAAAAATCCTTTTTGCTTTCTCAAGACTCGGTGGGTCAAAAAGCAAAATTGAGGATTGTTACAAACCAACAGAGGGCGCTGTGGGCTTCTCAGCCCCTTTCCATAATGCCTTTGATATGCTGATGATAAGTAGAAGGGCGAAAAGGCAAAACCAAAAACTCTAAAAGCCGTTAGTTCGGTTGCTCTCCTTAAGGAGAGTTTCCTTTCTGAAGGGGGCTACCCGTATGCTCCCAACAGCCAGCCAGTATCTTCTCTACTTGCACTGAAGAGGGACAATAATCACCGAAACAGCGTTGCTCAGTAGTTGAGTGATACGGCTTGCTAAAATATCATTTTTTGCTTTCTCAAGACTCGGTGGGTCGAATAAGCAAATGAGGATTTGTTACAAACCTAACCGAGGGAGCTGTGGGCTTTACTCAGCCCTTTCCATATGCCTTGTGATATGCAGATGCTAGTAGAGGGCGATAAGGCAAACAAAACTATACAAGGCCGTTCGTTCGGTGCTCTCCTTAAGGAGAGATCTTCCCTTCTGTGTACGATGCCTCACACACAGCCAGCCAGTATCCTTCTCTAACTCTGCATGAAGAGGGGACAAAAATCTGAACAGGCGTTGTCTGTAGATGAGAGATTCTGGCTTGGCCTATAAATAAAATCCTTTTTGCCTTTCTCAAGACTCGGTTGGGTCAAAAGCAAAAGTGAGGATTTGTTATAAACAACAGTGGGGCGCTGTGGGCTTTCTCACCCCTTTCCCATAATGCCTTGTTGATATGCAGATGCAAAGTTGAAGGCGCGAAAAGGGCAAAACAAAACACTCTACAGCCGTTCGTTCGGTGCTCTCCTTAAGGAGAGATCTTCCCTTCCTGAGCTACCGGATGCCTCCCACACAGCCAAGCCAGTATATTCTCTACTACTGCATTAAAGAGGGCAAAAATCCCGAAACAGCGTTGTCTGTAGCTGAGAGATACTGGCCTTGGCTAATAAAAAATCTTTTTGCTTTCTCAAGACTCGGTGGGTCAAAAGTAAAGTGAGGATTGTTACAACCACAGAGGGCGCTGTGGGGTTCTAGCCCTTTTTTTTTTCCCCATAATGCCTTTGTTATGCAGATTCTATGTATGACGGGCGAAGGCAAAAACAAAAAAAAAAATAAAAAACAAAAACTCTACAAGCCGTTCGTTCAGTGCTCTTCTTAAGGAGAGATCTTCCCTTCATTATCATTAAAAGCAGGGTCAAACTGAAAGGAGACACCAATGTGTGGAGATAACACAGGATCCACCAGTCACAATAGGAGATGTCACAGTTCACCCTCACCCCCTCCCTGCACAGTGACTTCTTCCCTTGTCACATCAGCACGTCTAGAAAACTCTCTATAGATAGTCAATGGGGCTGAGTCAGTCTTTAAGGGTCCTATGTGCATTAAGCTGCTGTAAAAGGATCTCTCTGACTGCTGTTAAGCCAGTGGATGCAAGAAGTCTTCCGCAACATTCAATTATAGAATGGCTGTGGAAATATACAATCAGGAAAATAAAAAGATGGCATAAGAGGAAAAGAATATGGATCAGGGTCTTGATTAAATGTAAAAAAAAATTGTCGACAGATTCCCTTTAATGGATGGAATTAAGGGCAGCAAATATTCTATACCTAGAGGCTTCTGAGACTTATGGAACTTGAGATATTTCTATTCTGATAATACTTTTAAGAAGAAAACTGCTAATACAAGGAAAAATCATCAAGTTAAATAACGATTTGACCTCCACATTCTCTGCAGTTGCCGACCTTAGCATCTTTGCTTTGATTTAAATTAAACAATTGAAGCCAAGAGCAATATATACTGCAGGATTCTAGCACTTTATTATTTTACTATTTCCTCTCTTGTCGATTGTTGACATCCTATGAATAATAACACTTGGAAACTAAGCAAAATACTGCATCTCTGGAGAGAAGAAGCCTAAATAAATCATTCACCACAAAGTGTTCACTGTACACACGAGAACCTGGGGTGCTGATTCATATTTTATAGAACTGTTGCTGAGTTCATTAAATATGTAAGCATTCTAATTTATGTCAGAAACAAATGAAACGATAGTTGTTTTTTATCCAAAATGCAGGAGCACTGTCACATCTGTAACTATGATGACATTGGTGCAGCTAACAGTGAGGCGTTTGCAGTAGTGTTTTGAATGAAAAGGAGGTCATGAAAACTGGCAGAAACAAAAAAGAACAGTATTAGTTCTTTCTCTACAGCACACAACAGTACACACATTTTCTGGTCCAGCCTTCACATTGTCATATTGTACTCTCCCAGGAGCCTGGGGTGTTCTCCATCTGAGAACTTTATGGCACTTTAATTGTAAATATCCAAAATGGCTGAGGGGACTTAGTTCAACTTTAGGGTCTACCAGAGATCAGTATGGTGGGCCTTCTGCTGTTTGCTCCAGAAAGAGGATATGATGCGCCTATTTTTAGTTTTTTGGGAGTTGCAGAAGTGGCTATTTCACAGCTATAACTATAGAGAACATACACATACAGTATATAGCTTCTTCTCCAACTCATCTCCTTCTCTTAGAAGACTCAAACCTATCAGACACTTGATGGTAGATCTTGTGGATTTGCTGTGATTCTCTCAGACATAAATTCTTCTTTGAGGAAAAAATCCAGAGATGATATAAAAACAGTTTTTACTGGATTGCTCATTTCAGTTGCTTAAAATAGTATATATAGCCCTATAATATATTGAGTGCAGCCGTCAAAAGATGAATATTCCTTTCTGAAGCATGAGGACAGAGACAAAGCATGATTGTGTCCTGATGGTTGGGGTTCCACAGAGAGGCACTGGGGGCCACATGTTGTGCACCCCTGATCTACTGTTAGGAAAAGTATTTTCTACAATCATGCATTTTCTGAAACCTTTCCCCAATGCTGCATATATATTGATAATTATAGATATACAACTGTAGCAAAGCTTAAAGGGGTTTTCCCACTGCCCTGGCTGCCATTAGTAATATCATGGCCCCCACAGCCGAAGCATCTGAGCCCCCCGCCCATTATCAATTGCTATCTTGCACAATATCACTGAGCAACTGTTTGATCAAGGTCCCTGACATCAGTACTAACAGTATTGTCCTCCTCGTGGATCAGTGTATTTCTTTCTGTGCTATTCAGGCAGTTAAATGTGGGCATTTTCAGAGGCTATTGATTGGCATTGCCGTGCTGTAATTTAGCCAAAGTGCCGCTTGTCTGCAGTGCCCGCTCTCAATGCTAATACATAATCAGTATTCATCAGCATTGGCAGTTCTACACAAACAAGTGCTCCGAGGCTTTGGCGCATGCCCAGGAGCACTGCTTTACTGAGATAGCAACTGAGACTGCACTGGCTAGGCCCAGAGAAATTCAAATCCTTGGCCCTAACCTGCTTGTGCCCTCCCCAGCTAGTTGGAGAGGGAAAAAAAACAATTGCAACAACACAATAGTGGCATTGCTAGGATCTATTACAATGCATTTATGTAAAATAATACATTGTATATACAAAAATACAATCAAGCTATAAAGACAATTTTCTCTAAATGACGCCACAAAATAATGGTCATACAGTTAGCACATAATTCCTCTATAGAAGCAGCAAATATTATCACAATACTGTTACTGCACAAACCAGAATACCAAGACCAGTATTATCAATGACATTGCTATATAAATACCAAATAATACCACCACATCATGACAACATACCACCACTCAGTGACTGAATAATACCGCCACATCATGACCACATATCACCACCACATAAAGACTAAATAATACTGCAACAATATGACCACATATAACCACCACATAGTGACTGAATATGATTTCTATACTGTTCCTTAATATAAACCATTATACTACTACCAATATTCCTACCAAACAGTGATCATATGGGGTAGACACCAGTTATACTCAGGCTCTGCAGTCTTACAAGTGATTACAGTTCAGTTACAGCCAGTGAATCACAAGTTATGTCTTCTCTGATGGGAGTCATTCACTTTTACTATTCTTCTTAATCTGGTCCAGGCCGTTATGACAACTTTTCCTAGCCACCACTCATTCCTGCAGAATTTACCACATAAATATCTTAGCATCACTATTTCAGCTTCTATATACCAATTCCCCACCTCTGTATAAACTATATATGGGGTAATAGGTGGAGGTGAGGGGTCTGCGGGATAATAGGTGGGGGTTTATAGGGTGATAGGTGGAGGCGTGGGGTTATATTGAATAGTCTATTCAGTGTACAGAATAGTTGTTGTGGTCTGCTTTGGGGGGCGGAGGATGGGGCATCCCTGGGGCCAGTAATATGGCTGCTGTTGCTTGCTGGATCTCCCAGGATGGGAAACTGGCCGGTATGTTTTAATTGTCTGTTGATCCTGAGGACGCACAAACAGAAAATAAAAAAAGCAGGGATCCGGAATTGTCCCGCAGGATCTGGGAAGATTTGGATGAATGCTGCTCCCACACCCGTTCCCATAACCAAACCCACATACACTTCCCCACTCCAACATGTACCAGGAGTTTTCTCACCATGTAGTTTCACAGTGTCACGGCTAACTTTAGGCTCACACTTTATGTTCAAGGTGTGGGCGAGTTTAAATCAGTGATTGACAAATCAGCTTTGCTATTCCTAGCTGCGTCTGTTAAATTTAAATGACTGCAGGAGATGTAAAACCTGTAGTACACGAGAATAAAGAACTCTAAGGAGTGAAACCGTGTCCCTATCTTAAACAAACAAAGCTCTATTTCTAGAGATTACACATACCATGGAGTGATTTCACCATGGACAGACAGCAGCTTACAGCTATTCAGATAAGAGAGAGATGGTTGGTAGCCAAGAAAAACTTGTGTGTACTCAGAAGGAATAAAATCTCTTTTATCCACTGAACAAACCAAAAAACAGCAATGTATTTGACAATAGTTATCATTTACTCTTCCCTACATGTTGAAAGCTAATCAATGTAGTGAGAAACCCCTTTAAATGCATTATCTTGTTCTAATACATTTTGACGTAAGTCTGTGCTTGGGGCGACATCTACGAATTCGCATGCGCCATTTTTGTAACTTGACACCGACACACCAGTTCTATATAGATAAAAGGGAGTTCATAATAAGACAGTGTTATGTGTCAAAACATTTTTGCTGCATAACACTCAAAATTGGTGTATAGAGAGTTATACGTCAAACTTTATACGGCAGTTTTGCACCAAACTTTAGTGCATTATTAAAATGTGTCATCAGACACACATCGCGCCAAGTTTAGCCATACATCTGTTCATACAGTCTATAGAACCAGCAACATTCAGAAAAAATGCCGAAGGCAACTGCATAGATGTCGTCCTTGATCCCTGGTGTTCGTTCTGTTTTCCTACAGAACAATAAGCTTTATAAACTTGGTAGGAATATGTTTAAAACCTGTATACACGGCAAAACCATAGCCATCATTTACTAGTGTGGTTGCAGCAGAAAGTGTCTTAAAATGTGCTAAAAAGTGGCACATTATTGAAGCAGCATGGCACAAACACTTATTATGGGCTTAAGACATTTTCTGCACACTGCTCCACACAGGCCGTGGCTTAGCGAAAAGTGGGAGTGGTTTCACTGGAAAGTGTAACACGTTGTACTAGACTTATGGCATAGAAAGTATTAAAAAAAACTGGTCTAAAAAGTTAGGTCTAAAGCTACACCAATTTATCAATCAGCATGAGCCATTGTGATAAATCTGGTGACTTTTTAAACTGCCTGTCTGCATTTTCACTAACTTTTAGACAGCAATAGTAAATGAGGGCCCATGTTTGTAGACCACATTTGACCATATTTTTTTGAAGATGGAGTACCTAAGTTTCAATGGCACTGTGTGTGTAATCGTTTTGTGCCTATATGTAGCACCAGATTCACCAAAGAAGCCATTGAAAAAAAACTTATGTACGTCTTTAAGCAATCAAATGGTACAGATAAAGCTGTATTATTGATCCATAACAAAACAGATCCATTATATGGGTATACAGTATGCAGTAGCCTTTACACCAGACTTTAACACATGCTCTAATTTTAAATAATGGAAAAAGAACAAAAATGTATTTAACTTTCGTGATCATATACAGAAAAATATGCAGTATATGTAATTTACTATCCCTCAACGTCTCTGGTTCCCCTGCTTGGGAGAATGCATGTCATGCTATAATTTCTAGATTTATTCAGTTGTTCTTTGTGGTGTCAGGCTTTAGGACACAATTTATAGATTAATTCCTGATAAATAAAGCCAGTGCTTGCAAAATATTGCCTAAATATCTGTTAATCTAAACTGAACAGATATTATTGAATACAAATTATATTTTATGTGCCACACAACAGACAAATATTTACATTTTATCTGATTTTATTACAAACTTCTCCTGTAAAAGACTTCAAATTCGAGAATTAGCTATAATAAATAGAAGGAAAATGTTAAAGTGAAAACAAAATCTTTAGACTGCCTAAATTTAAATTGTTTTATTAAAATACAATAACCCCTTACCGCTGCAGCCAGTTTTAACCTCCCTGACTGAGCCACATTTTTTTAAATATAACATGTGTTACTTTATGTGGGAATAACATTTTACCTATCCATGTGATTCAGAAATCGTTTTTTCAAGACACATTGTGCTTTAATTAGATAAAAAATTTTGGTCCATATAATCCTTGTTTATTTCTGAAAAATATCAGAATGCCACTAAAGTTTAGAAAAACTTGCCATTTTCAAAGTTCAGAAATTTATGTGTGTAAGACAGACAGTTATTCTACACAAAATAGTTTATAACTAGCATCTGTCAAATGTCTACTGTAGTTTGGCATAATTTTTTTAATATTTTTATTTTTTACGAAATTGGGGGGCCTAAAAATTTAGTAGTAATTTTTCACATTTTCATGAAAATTTCAACATAGATTTTTTAGGGAATAGTCCAATTCTGATGTGACCTTGAGGGGCCTGTATGCTATATACCCACATAAACAACTCTATCTAAAAATCTTCACCCTTTAGAGTATTCAAAACAGTGTTTAGGAAGTTTATTAACCCGTTAGGTGTTTCACAGATATTAAAGCAAAGTAGAGGTGAAACTTCAAGATTTCACTTTTTTTGCAAGTTTTCAAATTCATCCATTTTTCATTGGAGGACTCTAGATGTGACCAGAGAAATGCAACTTAATATTGATTCCCACAGTTCTCTCATTTTGTGACCCTGATGTGCTATTTCATTCAGCCATAAGCCTCAGAATAAAAGGAGCACCTACTGGACTTTGGGGTCTTATTTTCATTACGATTTTCTTTAGTCACCATTACAGGTTTGCGGATACCCTAAGGTGCTAAAACTTAATAAACACCCCTAAAAGACCCCATATGGGAAACTACACCCTTCAAGGAATTTATCTAGTGGTGCTGGGAGCAGGAGCGTAACTAGAAATGGCAGGGCCCCATAGCAAACTTTTCAATGGGCCCTCCCCTCACCCCCCTGGTCCCACACACGCCAAACCCATCCCGCGCATGTCCCACACATGCCAGACCCATCCCGCGCACGTCCCACACACGCCAGACCCATCCCGCGTACATCACAAACACGCCAGACCCATCCCGCGCACATCCCACACTCGCCAGACCCATCCAGCGCACATCCCACACACGCCAGACACATGTTGCGCACGTCCCACACACGCCAGACACATGTTGCGCACGTCCCACACACGCCAGACCCATCCCGCGCACGTCCCACACACGCCAGACCCAGCCCGTGCACGTCCCACACCCCCAGACCCTCCCGCGCACGTCCACACACGCCAGAACACAACCCGCACACTCCCACACACGCCAAGACCCATCCCGCCACGATCCCACACAACGCCAAACCCATCCCGCGCACGTCTCAGACACGCCAGACCCACCCGCGCACGTCCCACACACCCCAACCCATCCGCGCAATCACTCCACACACATGCCAGACCCTATACCCCCCGTGCACGTCCGACACACCCAGACTCATCCGCGCACGTCCCACACACGCCAGATCCATCCCGCGCACGTCCCACACATGCCAGACCCATGCCCTCGCACGTCCACGCACGCCAGACACATGTTGCACACGTCTCAACACACGCCAACACATCTGATATTAATGGACTAGGCGAATCTTTGTTTTACACATAGATTTACTTATGTTTTTATTCTGGGAACTTCACCTTCTCACCCTGCTCTAAGTACTGGTCACTTATGTAGCTATTACATACACATCACAGTCACCAAGACACACATATATACATACACACCCAGATATGTATTCATACACACATCACACACACATCTATACATACAATCAATCACATACACACACACCTGTTTGCATTGCAGCCCTCAGGCAGTCCGGGGGTCTCAGGAAGATGCGCTGGGGAAGGAGAAGCTGCTCCTAGCCGGCATTGCAGACGCCCCTCCTCCCCCGTCCCGACCGTGCACGCAGCAGCTGAAGGCAGCGTGAGCACGGAGGGAAGGTGGGCTGCTGAGGAGCACTCCGTGAAGCTTGTGCAGGGATCGTGGTGTTTCTTTATGTTATGACCCTGGGGGCCCGGCAGGAAGTTTCTGTTTCTTGCCAGCAGGGCCCCCAGGGAGTGCCGGCAGGGCCCCCATGGAGTGCCGGCAGGGCCCCCAGGGAGTGCGGGCCCTGCTGTGGTCGAGACACTGTAGGTTCGGCTCCTCTCCTCCACCCTGCAAGCAGTCCTGCCTTTGAACCCTCAGGCCAGAGGGCCCGGGCGGTCAGAGGCAGCTACCCGCGCCAGCCCGCCAGTGACTGTTATGTTCACACCGGAGACTACCGGGGTAGCTGACGTGTTAGAAGCTGCCCCGAGCCCCCTAAGAGCATGGGCCCCGGAGCTGCCGCTACGTTTGCTACCCCTGTAGTTACGCCTATGGCTGGAAGTATATTGACCGGTGTTTCACCAATTTTCTTAGTGTTAGGCTGTTAAAATGAAAAAATTATGTTTTTCAAACAATCTGCAATTTTAGCTGAAAATATTTCATTTTTATAAGAAATTCCAGAAAAAAGCATCCAAAAATGTATTGCACAATTTC
This sequence comes from Phyllomedusa bahiana, assembly GCA_025379985.1. Lineage (NCBI taxonomy): Eukaryota > Metazoa > Chordata > Amphibia > Anura > Hylidae > Phyllomedusa > Phyllomedusa bahiana. The sequence continues at coordinate 29,742 of JAODAL010019124.1, forward strand.
TTCCAAACAAACAGAAAATAGCATTTTTGTTTTTCTTTTTCTGTTGGAAGAATCAATTGGAGAACTAAATTCAGTGGATTTCCCTAAGGCTTTGGCCACAAATAAGCCCTTTTCAATTTTTCCTGCCCAGAATATGCCTGGAAGCTATATCAATAAGTTACATTTTACTTATATTTTTTCCTTTAACGCAATTTCAAATCCACAAGTTAAAAAAAAAAACGCCATTGCATGAACTTGTCAGGTGGGAAACGGATCCATAGAGTCAGCCATAAAAGTTGGCGAATACCACATCAGGGCGTGGAGTCTAGGGAGCCCCTGGTTTTCACCAGAGCACTGCAAGGTAAGATGGACTTTGCTGCAGGGAACTCCCAGGTCACATGGTGGTCCACGGAGAAAGCCGAGGTGCCAACGAGGTACTGAGGGATAAACTGGAATGTAGTCAGAAGACAGGCAGATGTCTGAAAAGGTGGCATTCAAGTGTAGTAGGAGAAAGGCAAATGATCAGTGCAGGTGGCAGACAGCAGGATAGTCGAGAACCTAGACCAAGAGTCAGAACTGATAGTCACACAAAGATATAGAGAAAGCAGAGAGAAAGATTGAGAAAACACACAAACTACTGGAAAGGTTGGGAAAGGGAGGTGCAATTAAAAAGAGTCAGGTGACTTGTGCAGTGTGCATTGGTCCTATGAAATTCAGACCAACTGAATAGCTATAGACGCACCAGCAGACCAACGGGTGGGAGAGCCGGTCAGGAGTGCAGTGAAGTGAGTACTTAGCAGAGGGCAATGGGAGGTAAGGGAAGACAGAGCAGAGACCGCAGCATGCATCATGACAGAACTATGCTGAAGCTTACCACTAGAATATAATGGAGCGCAGATTTCAGATGGAATGTAAGCAGATTTTGGCATGGAATCTATGTGCTTTTGTGCTGAAATCCGTGTTAAAACCCATTGTGTAATCAAAGCCTAACTTTTATGTTATGATATGACTCAACATAACATACATTATGAACTCTTATGTGACTGCATTTAATATTCGAAAAGTTATAAAGGACTGGAATCTATAAAGTGGTTCCTTTAATGGCACATGGGTATTATAGTACACAACCTGTTATTTTTCTACACTAAAGATTCATGGATATTAAATAATATTATTAAAAACAGAAAAGCATTGTTGAGACAAGTGGTCAAAATCAATAAGAAACCCCATGACTACATGTACTAGAGTACCAGAGAATGTTTGAAATTTTTAAGGAATAAATTAATGGAAAAACTCTTGGTTTTGCTTGTGGAAACATTTCTTTACTTCCTAGTGCTTACCGTCTGTTGTTTACCTGGATACAATGTTCAAAGAAAAGCACAAGCAGAGCAATGTAGAAATGATTGCTCCTCTGATGAAAATTTGGCTTCCCTTACCAACTGTTACACCTATTAACTTAAATGACTGATCGAATGCCAGTTTAATTTGCATCCCTGTATCAGGAGTCTAGGTTTTATTTATGACCACAATTTGTGTGAGAACATGATACAATGAACTGACAATAAAATGTAGAATGAAACTATAACCTGGAAAAAAATTAACTAAGGTGGAAAGTAAATGGCAGGTAGGATGGCTGTGACTAAACAATGGATTGTAACCAGGTTCATCACAAAATAGGATTTTTCCTACCATTTTTGTGACAGATGCTAAAATGGAGTTTGTAATAAGTCCTGGTGGTTTGTGTTTCAATGTGAGTGTAAGGGAGTAAACTGTAAGCCACCTTTCTGTTACAATAGGGACATTGTTAGGTTGTGCACTATTATTACTGATGTATGTCTTATGTGTGATGCTGTGACATTTTGTGGTGACTGTTTGGTATTGTGTTGTAAAGTTTTATTGCACGCACCACATCAAGTTTAGATATCCTTCGACATCCTTTGGAGTAAATGTTGGTGAACTATTGTCTCAGTGTAGTCACCATTCCTGTGTTAGTTGATAACAATTGGGGTGACATGTATAAATAGGGTCGCGCCTGAAGTTTGGCATCTTTTCAGCCCAAAAACTAGTGTAGCCCCGTTCGTTATATTTTTAATCAGGCGCACTCCAGTATTAGGTGCATTATAAAGCACCCGCGGCCCTTTGTAATGTACCTGAGATCAGGGGTCATGCTGGAGGCGTGTCGCACTACAACCGTACGAAACTACACATGTATGACTTTTTATCAGCAAATCCAGGCGCAATACTACTGCTGGAACAGGTAGACCACTTTAAAAGTGGTTTACCTGAGCCACAATGGTCGTTTAGTAGCTAGAAAGCACTAAATATATGACCCACAGTAGAACAGGTTAATAGATTCAGGTGCATTCTACACGACTAACACACGCAAAAAAATCATCCTTGGTGCCTTGGGGCAATGTATGTGCTCTGTGTGCTCTGCACAAGAGAGAGTAACACCTGCTGGAAGTGTGAGTGGAGATCTGGGCCTGGTCAGTCACCAAGGACCATGCCACTGTAAGAGAAAAAAAGGCAAATCCACCATGGGAGGACAGTGAAGCTGAATGTTTAAGGTAGAGCCTGGCATTGCATGCCATTTGAACATTCGCTGATGAAAGAAGCCACAGAAGGAGTCAGTACTGGTAGTAGTTGGCTTGTGGCTTAATTGGAGGCTTCTATAGCTAGACTGAGTCAGAACCAAAGTCTACCACATCATTCCTCCAGCAACGAGGGTAGAACATTAAACTATGAAGTTACTGTCAAGTCGAAGTATGTGTTTCCTTGAAGAGTTGTGCTGTAAAGTCCTCCAGACCCATCGGACGATTGCAAATAGTTTTGCAACTGTTCCTTTTTTCAAGAGTACCCTCCCACCTCGTAAGAGTGGAACTATCAAGCATCTCTTAAAGGTATTGAACATTTACGGATTGTTCATTACTTATAGTGGCAAAGGCTATAAAGTGTGTTGTAACTCCTTGTTAAAAGAAGATGACATGTATTGTTTGTTCCAAGTATGTGAAACATGTTTCGAGGGCGTTATATTCCTAATGTGCCCTTCACCACTATTGAAAGGAACACTGGTGACTCATATAAGTGCTTAAGAGACATGACCAGCATTTTTACCGAGCCGATGTCTCACACAGTCCCTAACAATTAATATATGCAATAAGAATATTATATGTGAGATGCAGCATGGCTGTGCATGAAGAAGGCATTCAAGCCACCAAAGCTTTAATGTTGCTGTTATTTTTCTAGGTAGGCACTGAAGCATTTTAACAGCTTGATGCCTTGTGGTGTACTATTTTGTCATTGGAACAACCCTGTTCCCATAAACCAATATGATACTACATAGCTCTATCCACAGCAAGAGCCAGCTGGAATATACAGCCAAGTTCCTGCTACAACAGCCTGGATCAGCACTAGCCCTGAATCCAGGTGTTTAAACCCCTAGAAGCTGCAGTCCGTAGTGAACATGACACACCATAACACAATTGCAGGGTGCTGGTGGTCGTTATGGTAGCTGCAGGCCAAATAGTTAACTCTGGATTTGCCATGTCCCGCAACCTTTTAGCTCCTTATTTTGTTAAAAAATAAATAGAAAAATACAAATTGGTATTGTTGTGCCTCTAATGATCTGTGCTATCAATTTACCGCATTATTTAAAATGCATGGGGAATAAAAATAAAATAATGAAAAGCAAAAAACTATTATGTACTGCAAAACTAAAGGAACTCATGTCACTGAAATAAAGCCTGGGCACAGTATGATAAAAAAAAGTTACAGATCTCAGAAAATGGTGACATAAAATATGATTTCAAAAAATGCTTGCAAAAGTAAACAACAATTTGTATAAAATTACACCTTTTTTCTGCACAATGGTCCAGAAGGTAAAGTTGCTACCTGAAAGATCACTCACCAAATGGCACACATCATATGAATGTACAAGGTTACATCACTTGAACAGTAAAATACTAAATAATATCACTATACGCGTACATTTAATAATAAGTCCCTATGTGATAAGCCTGATAAATAATCATATATGCATGCAATGAAGACTACAGACCAGGAAATAAAAATCAGGATGGTGGCATATGTAGTGGGATATTAATTGCTATCATTTAGCATCTTACTGTTCATGTTATATAACCTTGTATGTTTATATGATGTATGGTATAATTGTTATGCATATTTTTTTGTATACAGTGGGGAAAAAAAGTATTTACTTAGCCACCAATTGTGCAAGTTCTCCCACTTAAAAAGATGAGAGGCTTGTGATTGTCTTCATAGGTAGAACTCAACTTTGAGAGACAAAATGAGAAAACAAATCCCGAAAATCACACTGTCTGATTTGGAAAGAATTTATTTGCAAATTATGGTGGAAAATAAGTATTTGGTCACTAACAAAAGTTTATCTCACTACTTTGTTGTATATCCTTTGTTGGCAATGACAGATGTCAAACGTTTTCCGTAAGTCTTCACATGGTTGGCACACACTGTTGCTGGTAGGTTGGCCCATTCCTCCATGCAGATCTCCTCTAGAGCAGTGATGTTTTGGGGCTGTCACTGGGCAACATGGATTTTACATTCCCTCCAAAGGTTTTCTATAGGGTTGAGATCTGGAGACTGGCTAAGCCACTCCAGGACCTTGAAATGCTTCTTACAAAGCCACTCCTTCATTGACTTGGCAGAGTGCTTGGGATCATTGCCATGCTGAAAGACCCAGCCACGTTCGTTTCATCTTCAATGCCCTTGCTGATGTAAGGAGGTTTGCACTCAAAATCTCACGATACATGGCCCCATTCTTTGTTTCATGTACACGGATCAGTTGTCCTGGTCCCTTTGCAGACAAACAGTCCCAAAGCATGATGTTTCCACCCCCATGCTTCACAGTAGGTATGGTGTTCTTTGGATGCAACTCAGCATTCTCTATCCTCCAAACACGACGAATCTTTCTACCAAACAGTTCTACTTTGGTTTCATCTGACCATATGACATTCTCCCAATACTCTTCTTGATCATACAAATGCTCTCTAGCGAACTTCAGACGGGCCTGGACATGTACTGGCTTAAGCAGGGGGACACGTCTAACACTGCAGGATCTGAGTCCCTGGAGGCGTAGTGTGTTACTGATGGTAGCCTTTGTTACGTTGGTCCCAGCTCTCTGCAGGTCATTTACTAGGTCCCCCTGTGTGGTTATGGGATTTGTGATCACCGTTCTTCTGATCATTTTGACCCCATGGGGTGAGATCTTGCGTGGAGCCCCAGATTGAGGGATATTATCAGTGGTCTTGTATGTCTTCCATTTTGTAATTATTGCTCCCACAGTTGTTTTCTTCACACCAAGCTGCTTGCCTTTTACAAATACAGTCTTCCCAGCCTGGTCCATGGCTACAATTTTTTTTCTGGTGTCCTTCGACAGCTCCTTGGTCTTCACCATAATGGAGTTTGGAGTGTGACTGTTTGAGGTGGTGGACAAGTGTATTTTATACTGATAACAAGTTCAAACAGGTGTCATTACTACAGGTAATGAGTGGAGACCAGAGGAGCCTCTTAAAGAAGGAGTTACAGGTCTGTGAGAGCCAGAAATCTTGCTTGTTTGTAGGTGACCAAATATTTATTTTCCACCATAATTTGCAAATTTTTCTCATTTTGTCTCTCATACTTGAGGTCTACCTATGATGTCAATTACAGCCTCTTATGAACCCCATAATGGTACCAATGAAAATGTCAGCTCATTCCACAAAAAAAGCCCTTAATCAACTCTGTATACAGAAAAATAAAAAGTTATATTTGTCAGAATATTATCGACATAAAAACGCAATTTTTTAGAAACACATTTTTATTTTGTAAAAGTAGCAAAATATAAAAAACTGGAAAAAATTTATAGCATTGTAATTTTGCCGACCCGCAAAGTAAAGTTATCATGTCATTTATACCGCGTGACGAACTCTGTAAAAAACACAATACACACCTAGATGAGAACCCTGCAGGGTGTTGAATCCAAGTTGGGGCGACCTCTGGAAGGTTTCATCTGTTCTGGGGCCTTGCAAATGCGATTTGGCGCCACCAAAATATGCGTTCCAAAAACCAAACAGAGCTCCCTCCCTCGTACGACCTGCATGCGCCCAAACAGCAGTTTACACACACATATAGAGTATTGCCGAACTTAGAAGACGTTGCGAAAAATTTTTTGGGGTTCTCTTTACCAGGATTCCTTGTAAAAAATGAAACATTTTGAGCTCAAACTGCATTTTATTGGAAAAAACAATTACATTTTCACAGCCTAACGTGAAAAAAAAATTGTCTAACACCTGTGCAGTTGATATACCCCTGGATATATTCCTTAAAGGATGTAATTTCCCAAATTAGGTCTTTTTAAGGGTGTTTATTAAGTTTTATTACCCTAGAGTGTCCGCAAACCTGTAATGGTGCCTAAGATATAGCCTACTGAAAATGAGACCACAAAATCCAGTAGCTGCTCCTCCTGTTCTGAGGATTGTGTTTAAGTCAAGAGCACACTAGGGCCACACATGGATTTTCTCTACAAACAGCAGAATCAGGGGAATCATTATTTAGTTGAAAAATTGTGAATCTGGAAGAAAAGTGAAATTTTGTAATTTCACCTCTTCTTTGTTTTAACTTCTGTGAAACACCTAAAGGATTAGTAAACTTGTGAAGTAAAGTGTTATTTTGAATACCTTGAGGGGTACAGTTTCTTAGAGTGATTTATGGGGATGTCTATTATACAGGCCCCTCAAAGCCACATCAGAACTGGACTGGTGCTTAAAAAATCTGTGTTGCAAGAAACTATGAGCAAGAAAGAAAAAGTGGTACAAAGAAACCACTAATCACAGGGTCAAGGATCCGAGTGCATTCACTTTACAATCAGGGACATGTGTACACTGCCACTATACAAGTACCGATATAACTTACAATAACACCATATAGAGACCACACAGTGGTCAGACACCAGCTCAGGTCACATCACGTGAATACCGCACTGATCCAACAGAGAAGCAAAAATAACCTCTGACATTTAGGGACTCACAGGAGACATCATCTCTGATGGGAGTTTTTCTCTTCTTCTTTTCTTTTCCATCTCGCCCAAACTTCCATGACCTCTTCTCTGATTAGTTGTTCTCTTCTCTTTTTTTCTCCGTCCAAGCCAGAATGCAAGGACATCTTCTCCCACCACTACTCGTCCCTGTAGAATTTACCACACAAACATCTTAGACTCCTCTCTTTACCAGCTCTTCCTATCAATTCCCATCTCTGCACTAGCTCCCCATTCATAGTGCCTCAAAAAGTAATAGTTCCCCACACAGTAATTGTACCCCAAACAATGAAAGTGCCCCCAGCTGATTATAGGGCCTCTATTTGTGTCAGTAGAAGGTAGGTACACACCCCTTATAGTAGGCAGGCACATAGGCAGGTGCTCCTTTTAGGTACGTTAGACCCTAAAAATTAGAGATGAAAAAAGTCAAATAAGTGGCAGGTAAATAGGTAGGCCCCCATTAGGTAGCTATTAGAGATGGGTGAATTGATTCTAACGAAGTGGAATTCGTTTACAATTTCAGGAAAACTTCGATTCTGACGAAGTCGAAGTTTGGGGTTATTCGCGAGAACGAAGCTTGTTTATAATTGATAAAATGGCTGCGAGCACATGGCGTTACATGGGGCAAAGAACTCTGGGAGGAAGAAAGGAGTAGCCTAAATGACATGTGGGAGAGATTTAAGCCAATCAGAGACCGGCGGCATTCTGTGACGTCACCGCACTATATAAGTCCGGATGCGACGCTGGCAGTTCACATTCCTCTCTCTGTGCCGTGTTGTAGCTGCTGCAGCTCTTGTAGCTGAGATCTCACACAAAAGAAAGAACTTTTATAAAGCAATTTTTGGGGGGTTGTAACAGCTTTTCTCAGAGACTGCTTATCTTACGTTCTAATTTTGATTTTGTGGGGTATTGGAATTGAAGTCCAGTGTGTATCCAATTCAGCTGCATATACAGTACATTTTAATGCCATCTGCTCAGTTCTGGAGCACATTCAATATCCAAGGGTTATCTAAGCCTGTTTTTGCTGTTGTATTCAGTTAAAGAAACGTTTTTTCAATCCAAATACCAGTTAATTTTTAGCTGCTCATTTCTTTAGCGCAATTTAAATCCAAGGGTTAATTAAGTGTCTTTTTGCTGTTTTAGTCAGTAAAAGAAAGGTTCTTTTTAAACGCCAAAGAAGAAATTTTGCCTGTAGCATAATTCATATCCAAAGGTTAATTAAGCGTTTTTCTGCTGTTGTAGTCAGTAAAATACTTGTCGTTTTAACACGCTACAAAGCTGGTAATTTTTGGCAGCTCATTTCTTTTGCGCAATTTAGATCTAATGATTAATTAAGCGTTTTTTTGCTGTTGTAGTCAGAAAAAGAAACGGTGTGTTGCAATGCCAAAGAAGAAATTTTGCCTGTAGCATGATTCATATCCGAAGGTTAATTAAGCGTTTTTCTGCTGTTGTGAACAGTAAAATACATGTCGTTTTAACACGCTACATAGCTGGTACTTTTTGGCAGCTCATTTCTTTTGCGTAATTTACATCCAAGGGTTAATGAAGCGTTTTTCTGCTGTTGTAGTCAGTAAAATACACGTCGTTTTAACACAAATCGATTTAGCCACAAATCGCTGACAACTTGCATGACCCGGAGCATCTCCTCCCGTGTGTGACTTCATTCTCCCAGGGGAATACTCCTGTCCAATTGGATCATCAAAAATTGTTAATGGCCTTTCTCTGTTCATCAATTTCCCCCTGTTCATAAATTTCAACCTGTTAATATATTTATTCCTGTTCATCAAATTCCCCCTGTTCAATAAATACCACCTGTTAATATAATTATTCATGTTCAATAATTTCCCCGTTAATATATTTATACCTGTTCATCAATTTCCCCCTGTTCAATAATTTCCCCCTGTTAATATATTTATTCCTGTTCATCAATTTCCCCCTGTTCATCAGTTCCTGTCTGCCCGTGTACCCGACCTTTCTGCTACGTTACCTGACCTCGAATTTCCGCCGCCTGCTCTGACCTGTTGGCCTGAACTTTGACTACGAGTTTAGTCTTACGATTCGGTACCTGGCTGCGCCTCGATAGCCACCGCAAGCGAGTCGCGCCAGGGGTAGCGACCTGGTAGGACTCCCGCCGCAGAACGTCAATCCTGCCTTGCGGCGGGCTCTGGTGAAAACCGGGACCTACTTAGACCCCGCTCCCTGGCGTGTCCGCTGCCACCACTTGCGGTGGTCCAAAGGAGCCCCTACCCGTGTCGTTACAATGGCAGAAGTGAATGGCAAGTTTCCTGGCCAATTCTTTGAATGGTGCAGAGTCCACCACTTGAAAAGGGAGGGACTGCAGTACCACCAACTTGGACAGGAGCACGGTCAGCTTCTGCACTTAGGGATGGCTAGATGCATACTGCTGTTTCTTGGCAATCGTCTCGGTGAACGACTGCTGGCACCATGAGTGCCGAGGAGCAGGAGTAACTGGACTGGTAGATGATGGAAAAGAAAGGGAGTTGACTTCGGCAGAGGTGGTGAAGCCTTGACTGCCTGAAATGGGAGGCGATCCACTGGGTGCTGCTGCTGTTGGGACAGGATGGACCACCACATCTGAAACACGTATGGTGCCACTGCATGATGTTGATGCAGGGTCGTGGTGCCATCGTTAGGTCCCTGGTCACGCTTTACTTTCTGCCCACAGATTCTACATATAGTTATGTTCGCCTCCTCTGGTGTCTCGTCAAAAAACTGGCACACCGATGAGTAGGTGATTTTACCACCAAAGCTCTGCACTGACTGACTGCTACCGCCGCTGACCTGGTGAGCCCCTGTGCCGCTACTTTCTGGGACCTGCAAAGTGGGTGGTCTAAATCGTGGCAATTTGGCTCCCAACCTTGCACTGCTGCCACCCTGCTGACTCCCGGCCACACTACCGACTTAAGGGCTGCGCCACTGCCTGACACGCAAGCTGCCGCTCTCTTCTCCCAATGATAATGATGAAGCCTTGTACACTGTTGGTCTGGGTCAGCTGATAGCATCACATGGCTTTCAAAACCACGAGTATGATGATGACACCCAACTTTACATCTCCGGCCCAGACATTAACTCTCTACTGTCCAAGATCCCAGATTGTCTGTCGTCCAAATCCTCCTTCTTCTCCTCCCGTCTCCTAAAACTTAATGTAGAGAAAATGGAATGCTTCCAGGGCCGGGACAATGGGTAGTCGAGGGTAGGCGACCACTTCATCCCAGAGAAAAGGGGGCACAAGTAGGCATGGAATAGGCTGAATATTTCATTTTGGGGGGCACTTTATACCTTGTTTAACTAGGGCACCAGAATACCTTGTCCCAGCCTTGCTTGCTTCACCCGGCTCCCAAGTGCGATCGGCTACATCGATTAGTGTTTGCCTGTCACCGTCGTCCTCCTCAACGGTGTCGCTGTACAAAGCCTGACCGCTTGCAACATAACCCCCCATTGCAACTCTCCTCATCACTATTTGTCCGCTTCTGCAAGAAGCAGCGGATGTCTTCCACACCTCTTTTCTGCCCACTGTCCTCAAATAGTTGGTCCTTACTGTATAGTGGCGCAGAGGTAACAGCACATAGTAGTTCTCTGGCTGTGGGAAGCGAACAGGAAAGAGGTGGGTTGAGGACAGGTTAGAGCCCCTCACCTGCTCCCGGGCCATGCTAACTAGGGGTTGTGTCTGACAAACCCACCGACTCTTGTCTGGGGTTGTCAGATGTCATCTGGGAGAAAGTGTATGACCTAGTGTGTGGTCAACACATGGACAGTAGATGACACCGGATGCTGTAGCCTCGCAAGGTGACTCCTGCTGTGACGTCCCTGTACTGTGCTGCGATCTGTGGCGGCTCTGGTAACTATCGTACGATCTTAGCCCTCAGCTCGTTTCTTTCCAGCTGGCGCTAACGTTACCTTGTCAGGCTACGTTCCCACTTCAGTTTTTTTGGTCAGTTTTGCCCCCGTAAGTGCCCAGGGAATTGAAGGGTGAAGCGATTCTAATAGCGGCGGCAGTCAAGTGCGTGTCATACTAAAACACAGCATTGTATGAAGACCAAACCAAGCTCCCTCTGAATATTTAAGCATGGTACAACGTTCTACAGAACCCTACAGGCTCTGTGCAGCCAGGAAATAGCTGTTTTTTAGCACAATTATCCCGAAGTAATTTGGACCGAAACAAATTTTGTCGGAAAATTCAGCGAAGTCGGCGAACCGAATTTTTGAGAAATTCGCCCATCTCTAGTAGCTATGCATGCCCAACTATGTGACCCAGCATGCCTTCATCTCAGAGACCTGCCAAGTTTAACACTAGGCCACATATGAGATATTTATAAAAACTTCAGATTCAGAATAATTTATACTAATATTTTTCACTGTTAACACCTGCTATGTTGCGAAAAAAATGGATCAAACATTTTTTATTTTTAGCTCTAATTTGCTACATTTGAAACACCTACATAGAAAAAAAATCGCTAACAAAAAATTATATTTTAGTCTCATCAACAAAAATTCATATCATGGAAAGAAAGAAATCAAAATGTAACTTTTACTAAATACATTTAGAGAAAACAGATCAATAGTGATATAAAATGTTTTCATTCTAGCTGGTCACAGGGGATATCTGTGAGAAGTTTCTAACCACCCTAGCTACAACTTATCTTTATTTATCTGAAGTGTTTAATACCACCAGATTTTTTTGACATATGCATGCACATTTTTTTTTCCATTGCTTAAAGAAAACCTGTCACATAGATTATGCCCCCTTGCTGAGGGCAGAACAAGCTAGTGACAGACATGCTGTTTCCAGTGTTGTGCCCCTTATTCTGTAAGATGCTATAGTTTTTGTGTATTTAATGCTCAAATCTGCAGTTTTTAGCCAGAAGAGTCATTCAAAGAGTCAGTTTTTTTTCAAACCCCGCCCATCTGAGGTTAGCCCCACCCACCTCAAATGATAAACCTATTACTTTGAATAATGCACCCAACTTCTGCTAGATAGCAAATGCCAGATTCCAAACCAGATCAGGGGGGGAGCCCAGTCGTCAGAAATCTTTGTGAAAAAGCTTTATTGAAAATTCTTTAAAACATATGATGATTATTCATAGAAGGGGGTACACTCAAGTTAGCATAAATTCAGTACCCATCCCCTTGCCGACACGTTTCGAGAGAGACTCTCTTACTCATGGCTATTAGCCAGAAGAGTCATTCAAAGAGTCAGTTTTTTTTCAAACCCCGCCCATCTGAGTAGGTAGAAACATGTGAATAACTGTCAGTGGGCAGGGCTAACCTTTGGTGGGCGGGGCTAACACCTACTCATGAATAATATTTGAGGGGTAAATGCTCTAAAATTGCTGCATCTTACAGAATAAGGGGCAAAGTGCTGGGAACAACAGGTCTGACACCAGCTTGTGCTGCCCTCAGCAAGGGGGGTATAACCTATGTGACAGGTTCCCTTTAAGAATCTTTGGTCCTCTGTTGGATATATGTATACTCTGTTGGACATGTTGGGCATTATTGGACATTTTATCTAGCACCTTTGATTGATATAGCCCGTGAGGAACCGTGTTGGGAATAAACAGGCTATTTGGCTACATCCTAGACTTGTCTTGCTATATCTCTTTTTGCCGACCTCTGTATGACTTTGGTCAAATACTAACTAGAGCGTTACAGGGAGAGCCTCTGTAAGGATATTGCTGAACTGCAGTGAGGAACAAGCTAAGGGCCATCACCAATAAAGCAACCAGAAAAGGACAAGCCAGTGGAAAAGTCAAGCGTGTAGTCAGAGAACAGAACAACAGTTAAAACAAGGATTAGAACTTCTGTTACCATGTCGCAAATCTAACTTCTTTCTGCCAACTTTGATGTCAGCATAAGCTCTCAAAAATTTAGAAAACTAAAAATCCAAAGATTGCATACATCATACAGGATACCATGTCTTCTCCAGAACTACTTGCAGTTAGGGATATACCTACCCCTAACCATTTTCCTATTTGCAGTCCGGTTGCCTATACCCTTCTTGGACCCATAGAGGCAATGGAGATGACACAAGAGATTGCTCATCTGCTGGTACCCACTTTTGATAGATTCATGATCTTACTCAGTCTTCCATTATTGCTGCTGTTGCACAAATAACCACAAACTCAGAAAACTATTGAGTAACTATTGAGTAACAGTAACTATTATAGTACAGTAACTACTGAGTGAGATCTTTCATGCCTGGACCAATCTTCAGCTGAAACCTAATCAATGCTCGAATGAAAATGATGTCCTTGATGTGTTAACTACACACCTAGCCATAGATCTTCCAAAAGCTCTTAACCTTTAGCTGGCTCCTGACCTTTTCAGTTTTAAGTGCTCTCATCTTCTGGGCCCACAGACAGACCGAACATGGGCTAGATCAAGACTGGATAAAGCTTGCTTCCATAAATAGTCCATAAAGGAGAAAACCCTCAGAGCCTACAGAAAGGAGCCTGAGCTGAGAATTAATGCTCCTAAAATATTGATCTGTCAAGATTTTTCCACACAACATGCTCAACAGTGTGAAGTATTTACTGCAGTGTGCAGACAGACCAAAAGCTATTGCATTTGTTATCACACATATTTTATGGATGTCCATTATCTCAAAAACTGGAACCAATTTAGCAAAAGTAATGGGATTTTCTTTAATTCAGCACCCTCAAAATAGAGTAATCTATTCAAGAAATTATGGCACCTGAAAAAAAATTATGCCTTATTTTTTTTTTAACCTTGGGGGGTAACCTTTAACCTTATCAACTCCCACAAAAACCTGGAAGTCCTCTTCCTATTTATATGATTTTTGAGACTTCTCTAAAAAAACAAAAAGGAAAGCCAGACTTTCTAGACAACTATGTTGATCAGTTGGATAATATCCCACAGATTTGGTTGACCCCCAAAGCAGTTATGAAAGACCAGATCATTATTAATTTATCTATGAGATGTATAAGCCTAAACAGCCATTCCCGTGATCTTTACTCCAATCTTCTAAAAGCTTATCAGTATATTCCATCCTCCACAACTAACTGAAAAGCAGAATTAAACATATTCACATCATAAAACTGACTTATGCTATGGAAATGGATTGAAGTGAATCGACAGCAGGAAAGAAAAGTAAAAGGGTTTGTCCGCTTCATTTGACAGCCGGTCATAATTTTTTTGGCTCTTAGTTTTTTTCCTCTTTGCCTTCCAAGAGCCATAACTTTTTTTATTTTTTCTATCTATGTAGACATATGAGGGCTTGTTTTTGCTGGACAAGATGTACTTTTTAATGGTGTCATTAACTGTACCATAGAATATATTGGGAAAGTGAAAAAAAAATTCGAAGTGGGGTAAAATGTGAAAAAAACATATTTGTGCCATGTTTGTGGGGATTTTGTTTTTATGCTGTCCACTCTTTGGTATAAATTATGTGCTCTCTGCATGCTGTTGGATAGTACAAGTCTGGCAATACCAGATATGTAGGATTTTCATTACGATTTAGTACTTTCTTAAAAATACAAACATTCTCTATTTCTTAGATTTGTGCTGAGGCGTGATTTTCTAAGACCATTAACCTTTATGTTTTTCCACCTATGGTCATGAGTAGGAGTTTGTTTTTTGCAGGCTAAAGTGTAGTTTTTGTCGGTAGCATTTTGTGAAAGATTTGACTTTTTCATCACATTTTATTCCAAATTTTTGGGGACATGAAATGAACAAAAAACCACAACCTTGTTGTTTGGATTTTTTTCTAGTATGGTATTCAGCATATGGGATAAACTTTGTTATATTTTAATAGATCTGTCTTTTGTGGACATAGCAAGATCAAGTATGTATAACTTTTTAATTTTTTTTATTTGTAAAATGGCAAAAGGGGGTGATTTGAACTTGACTAGGGGGTTTGACTTCTTATACACCTTTCTACATTATAAAAAAAATTCAGAAGAGCATACAAAGAACGCATTTCTATTACTTCCCAAGCAGAAAGTAATAAAAGGTTAACATAGTGGCTATGGTTATTAGGCTTCCAGTTGCTATAGTAACCAATTGGCACCTCATAATCTCATACATTTAGATGTCGTGGCATCTAAGGGATTAAACAGCAGGGATTGGAGCCGGCTCTGTTTCCTGCTGTTAATGGTGGGTGTCAGCTGTAATAATCAGCTGGCACCTATTTAGCAGACTTACTGAGTAAGCCTGCTACATAGCTCCTTATTAACAAATGGATGTACCTATATGTCTATTGTTGGTAAGGGAATAATTAATTATTTTTAGCATATTGCTGTCCTTATAAAATAAAAAGCCTATACTCTTCTCTCCACTTATCTGCCTTTTAGTGCTGCTGCTGCTGCTGCTGTCTGTCCTCACTTACCACCAGTCTCACCAGTCTTCTGTTTATTGCATTCTCTTCTGAAAGGTGATGTCAGGCAATGTGACCAGTAAACAGATAACTGGCAGAGAGGACGGACAGCAGCAGGTGAGAGGAGAGATGAGTATAAACTTTGTTATTTTATAAGGACAGAAATATGCCAAAAATATTTTTTCAACATGATGCGGACAGCCACTTTAAACTTTTTTTTTCAATTATGGTGTTGCCTCAAACTCACTTTGGTTCACAAATACTAAAGATAAGATAAATCATTGCTTTAAATCCACTATGGAATTTTGTGTTTTTACCATCTACATAATCTCATGGTTCTGGGTAGGAGGTTCTGATTTTAGAAGTCAATTAATTTATCTTCAGAATGGCGGAAACCACATAAAATAAAGGTTAAACAAAGGCAGTGGTATTTATTTATTTATGTGTTAAAGATTAATTTATTCAAATATCCATAAATTATACTGAAACGAAGAAACTTGTTGTTGCTTCCGTGGAAAGCTGTTGCCTGTTGTGTGCTTGTTTTTCCATGTTGAATATCCTTTTGTTTTACAGCATGGAACAGGAAAGGTAATGACATTTGATGCCTGTCTGGTCTTGCATTGGACTCATGCTGATTTAAGAAGGCAATTCCTAGTAGCATTTCATAACTTTTAATGGTCTTTATATCTTGTACTTGGACCACATCTTTGTTATTCTACTCAGATGTCAAACATGGAAACTTGTGTTATTAATTAGCTTCAAATGTCTAGTAAAAACATTTAACAGAAAGAAAAAAAAAATTGTGACAGAATAGTTGCCGTTAATAGTGAGGACCCATTGCTTGAACGGAAAGAAGTAACAATTCTCCTCTGTATGAGATATTTTATTCTCCATTTACTTAATGTATTAACCCTTTTAGGCACCCTATATTAGTTACAAAACCCTAAAGAGGAATGGCTATAAGTCCCTAGCCTGACACATACAACAGGAATCGTCTCATTCCTCCGGCCACTGCCGGGACACCTCTACAAGGTGCGAGACGCGCATGAATCTACTACTCGCGGACACATATCAATGCCCTTCTATGTTCATGCCTGTTTTCCTGTGATATCTACATATCTCCTGCTTTCATTGGGAGTGTTGTGAGTATACCCAGGCTTTATGCCCTTATTAGGCTTTATTTGTTAGCCCTTTTTCCCTAAAGGTCTCTAAGCTCTTTATCATCCCCTGAGGCGATCAATATTGGAGGATCGAAACATGTAGGGATGGGACCGATAGGTTTTTTGTTTAGGGTAAGTGTTAACAGGGTGAGGTTCCTGTCAGGATCGCCCTTATCAGGGCGTTATTCCTGTTGTATGTGTCAGGCTAGGGACTTGCAGTCCTCTTCAGGGTGGTTTATAGGGCTGCATTTAACCATTGGTCCCTTGGCTTTGGTCGAATGAGCAAATTATATTTTGTTTTTTTGTCTTTTGTGAGCGGGCATAAATATTGTTTTAAAAAACATATTAAAGGTTAAGTTTTATAGCCATTCCTCTTTAGGGTTTTGTAGTTTTTTGGCTTTCTGAGGTTCAGTAACCACTTTTGGTGGATTATTTAGACCCTATATTATTTGTCAAATTTCTTCACTCAGACTCAAAAATTAACAATTATAAGTCTTTCCATGTCTGGTGCAGAATGGTCAAATAAATTGCAGAGTATTGACTTCTACAGTCTTTTGATTCCTTGCTTTCTGATGTCTTCTAAAAAGAAAAATAGGGGAGAATTACTAATACTGTATTAAATTAAGACATTATAACTAGAGATGGGCGAATTGATTCTAACGAAGTGGAATTCGTTTAGAATTTCAGGAAAACTTCGATTCTGAACGAAGTCGAAGTTTGGGGTAATTTGCGTGAACAAAGTGTGTTTTTAATTGATAAAATGGCTGCGAGCACATGGCGTTACATGGGGCTCTGGGAAGAACTCTGGGAGGAAGAAGGGCATAGCCTACATAACATGTGCAGAGATGAAGCCAATCAGAGACCGGCGGGATTCTGTGACGTCACCGCACTATTAAGTCTGGGCTCGACGCTGGGAGCTCATACCGCTCTCACTGTACTGAGTAGGGAAGGTGGTGCCATGGCTGCTTATGATATCTCTTACTAAAGAACTCATGTTTATACAGCGATTTTTAGGGGGTGTCACAGCTTGTCTCAGAGACTGCTTCTCTTACGTTCTAATTCTGATTTTGTGGGGTATTGGAACTGAAGTCCAGTGTGCGTCCAATGCAGCTGCATATACATTTTAATGCTATCTGCTCACAGCACATTGAATATCCAAGGGTTATCTAAGCCTGTTCCTGTTGTATTCATTTAAAGAAACAGTGTTTTTACAATCCAAATACCACTTCATTTTTGGTTGCTCATTTCTTTTGCGCAATTTACATCCAGGGGTTAATTAAGCGTTGTTCTGCTGTTGTGGTCACTAAAAGAAACGTTCTTTTTCACCGCCAAAAAAGACATTTTACCTGTAGCATAATTCATAACCGAAGGTTAATTACAAGTTTTTCTGTTGTTGTGTACCGTAAAATACACGCCATTTTAACACGCTACAAAGCTGGTAATTTTTGGTTGCTCAATTCTTTTGCGCAATTTACATCCAGGGGTTAATTAAGCGTTGTTCTGCTGTTGTGGTCACTAAAAGAAACGTTCTATTTCACCACCAAATCCAAAAAAGAAATGGGACCTGTAGCATAAAACATAACCAAAGGTTAATTACAAGTTTTTCTGTTGTTGTGTACTGTAAAATACACGCCATTTTAACACGCTACAAAGCTGGTAATTTTGGTTGCTCATTTCTTTTGCGCAATTTACATACAGGGGTTAATTAAGCATTGTTCTGCTCTTGTGGTCACTAAAAGAAACGTTATTTTTCACCGCCAAAGAAGACATTTTGCCTGTAGCATAATTCATAACCGTAGGTTAATTAAGCCTGTTTGTGCATTTATAGTCAGTAAAATACACAGTGTTTTTAAACGGCACATACAAGTAAATTTTTCCTGGCCATTTGTGGAGCACAATTTAAATCCAAGGGTTACCCAAGCTTGTTACTGGGTTCATTTGGAGTCAAATACAGGGTGTGTATTTATCATATGCAGATATCTTCATCAAACAGTGTCTGTACATTTTAGAACAAACAGTATGTCAGACAGAGAGGTGGCAGGCTCTTCACCTGCGAGTGGCAGTGGCACAAACATTCCTGGAGCAGGCCCAGGTCGCAGCACAGCAAGGAGACGTCGCAGCAGGGGTCACTCGGTGAGGCCACAACTGCCGCTGTCATCTAGCGGCCGTGTGTTGACCAGCAACCCAAGGGTTCTTGATTGGTTGACTAGGTCATCCACTTCCTCCCAGATGACATCTGACAACCAAAGCCAAGAGTCGGTGGGATCGTCAGACACAACCCTTAGTTGGCATGGCCCGGGAGCGGGTCAGCGGCCCTCACCTGTCCTCAACCCGCCTCTGTCCCATCCGGTTCCCTCAGCCAGAGATCTACTATGTGGTCTGGGCTCAGCGCCACTATATAGCGAGGATGAACAATTTGAGGAGGGCAGTCAGCAGCTACTTGGCAGCGAAGAAATGGGGCCAATATCCCCTGCTTCTTGCAGTAGGCAGCAAAGTCTAGGTGTGGAGCGTGGCATGGGAGGTCATGTTGTGAGGGGTCAGCCTCTGCATACCAAGCCTGGTGATGAGGACAGCAGTGACGATGAAACACAAATCGATGATGATGTAGTCGACCGCACTTGGGAGCCGGGTGAAGAAAGGGCTTCATCATCGTCAGGAGAAGAGGGCGTCAGCTTGTGCGTCAGGCAGCGGCTCAGCCAGCAAATGGGTTGTGTGGCCGTGAGTCAGCAGGGGAGCAGCAGTGATGGGGCGGGAGCCAAGCGGCCACGGGGTAGAAAACCCGCTTCGCAGGTCCAAGAAAGTAGCGGCACATGGGCTCAGCAAGGCAGTGGCCGCAGTAGTCACTCAGTGCGGCGCGTTTGCGGAAAAATCAGATACTCGGCGGTGTGGCAGTTCTTTGCTAAGACACCGGAGGAGCCGAATATGGGTATATGTAGAATCTGTGGGCAGAAAGTGAAGCGTGGCCAGGGAGCTAACGTTGGCACCACGGCCCTGCGTCAACACATGCAGCGTCACCATCCAGTGGCCTGGGAGAAATGTGGCTCAGATGTGGTGGTCCATCCTGCCGCAGCAACAGCAGCAGCAGCGCCCAGTGGCACGCATGCCATTGCAGCCAGTCAAGGCTCCACCACCTCTGCAGAAGGGAGCTGTTTCTCTTTGCCATCATCTCCCGGTCCAGATGCTCCTGCTCCTCACTACTCATGGCGCCAGCAGTCGTTCAGCGAGGCGATTGCAAAGAGACAACAGTATGCGTCCAACCATCCTAAGGTGCAGAAGCTGACCGTGCTCCTGTCCAAGTTGTTGGTACTGCAGTCCCTCCCTTTCCAAATGGTGGACTCTGCACCGTTCAGAGAACTAATGGCTTGTGCCGAGCCGAGATGGAGAGTTCCAAGCCGTAATTTATTTTCCAAAAAGGCAGTACCAGCACTTCATAAATATGTAGAACAGAAGGTGGGCCAGTCCTTGAGCTTATCAGTTTGTTCCAAGGTGCACGGCAGCGCGGACGTCTGGAGCTGTAACTACGGTTACAGTACTTGTCCTTTATGGCCCACTGGGTGAATGTGCTTCCTGCCCAGGCACACCAACAACTTGGACAGGAGACGCCGCTTTCTCCTCCACGTTGTCAAACTGCGGCTCCTGCGCCAATGTCCGCCTCCTCCTCCTCCACCACCACCATCATCTCAGCCTCCACAAGTACTGCTCCATCATACCACATGTGTAGGGCACAGCGGTGTCACGCAGTTCTACACCTGGCTTGCCTCGGCGAACAAAGTCACACAGGGGAGGAACTGCTCCGCGTCATGCAGCAAGAAATCGATGTGTGGCTTTCTCCGTGCCAACTGCAAATCGGAACCATGGTGACGGACAATGGGAGGAACATGGTGTCCGCGCTGCACCGAGGAGGGATGGTCCATGCGCCCTGTATGGCGCATGTGTTCAATCTGGTTGTGAAAAGGTTACTGAAGTCTTCCACCGGTCTTCAGAAGATTCTGAAAATGGCCAGGAAACTGTGCATGCACTTCATCCATTCCTACAAAGCCAGAAACACCCTCCTCATTTTGCAGCCGCAGAACGGCCTCCCCAACACACTCTGATATGCGATGTTTCCACCCGTTGGAATTCCAGCCTGCACATGTTGGACCGACTGTATGAAAAGAGAAAGGCCATTAACGATTTTTTGATGATCCAGGCGGACAGGAGTACTCCCCTGTGTAACTTTGATGTCAGCCAGTGGCAGCTCATGCGTGTCACCTGCCGTTTGTTGAGGCCATTCGAGGAGGCGTCTTTATTTGTCAGTCGCCAGGACTATGGGATGAATAACGTCATTCCACTGCTTCATGTCCTGGAACATATGCGGAAAAATCTGTCTGGGCAGGGGACTGGAGACGTGGCGACCACATCTCGCGGCCACATGAGTCCTGTGGGGACTGAAATGGAGGAGGAGGAGGAGGAGGACATTGGAGCAGAAGCATTGACTGGTGAAATGAGTGGATTTTCTACCCAGGTGACAAGAGAGGAGGAGTAGCTGGAGGAGGTAGATGGAGATGAGGAAGACGAGGCAGATGACCCGCAAGCACCGTGGCAGTATACAGTGGAGATAGAGGCAGGGAGCCCCTCGGAGTCACTTGTGCAGATGGCCCGATGCTTGCTGATTTGCCTGGAGAGTGACTGCCGAATAGTCACCATCCGGCAGAGGGATGACTTCTGGCTCTCCACCCTATTGGACCCTCGCTACCGGTCCAAAATGGGAGCCTTCTTCCCAGCTGCTGAGAGGGAGGACAAACTCAAATATTAAAGGGAAATCCTCCGTAGTCAGTTGGCCGCTGCCTATGTGCGGCATCGTCCATCCTCTGACAAGTCTGACCGGGGGGTTCTTCAGCGCTCACATACTACTGCCACGGCTGCTGGGGGAAGGTGGGGGGTAGGAGCAGTACCAGCTCCATCAGCAGCAACCTAAGTCTGGAGTCACTGATGAGTAGCTTCCATCACCCGCCTAGTGAGGAGGGAAGTCGCCAGCAGCAGCAAGACCTGGAGCAGACCCTGAACCAACAGGTGGTGGCCTACTTGGACAGCACTCTGTCAACCCAGTTAGAAGATCCGCTGGACTACTGGGCAGCCAAACTGGATGTGTGGCCGCAACTTGCCGAGTTTGCAGTGGAGAAGTTGTCCTGCCCGGCCAATAGTGTGGCATCAGAGCTGGTGTTCAGTGCAGCGGTGGCCATCGTTACCCCAAGGAGAACCCGCTCGTCCATGGGAAATGTGGAACGACTGACCTTTGTCAAGATGAATCAGGCGTGGATCGGCCAGGATTTCCATACACCAATGCCTTAGGTGTCAGACTACATCAGCCATGACGCCTCACCCAAACTGTGAGAAATTAGTCTGGGTTCAAACTACCTGCCTCAGCCACTATTCTGATGCCGCCACCCTTCTGATGCCACACATCTGCTGACAGTTTCTTCATCTGACACCAACCATCTTTACCAGGGACTGGTATTGCCACCCACCTCCACACTCTGTCATTGTGCCACTCTATGACCTCATGCTGCTGCTGCTGTGGCTGCTGCCATCACCTCCACTCTCTGTCATTGTATCACTCTGTGGCCTACAACTGTTTTGCCATCTCCAGAATGTCATTGTGCCACTGTCTGACCTTATGCTGCTGCTGTGACCTACACACTTTGTCATTGTGCAACTGTCTGACATCATGCTGAGGCTGCCACCGTCACCTCCACGGTCAGTCATTGTGCCACTCTGTGGCCTACTCCTGTTTTTGCCACCTCCAGAAAGTCATTGTGCCACTACCTGACCTCATGCTGCTACTGTGGCTGCTGCCATGCCCTCCCCACTGTGTCATTGTGCCACTCTGTGGCCTACTCCTGTTTTTGCCACCTCCAGAATGTCATTGTGCCACTGCCTGATGTCATGCTGCTGCTGTGGCTGCTGCCGTAACCTACACACTGTGTCATTGTGCCACTGTCTGACCTCATGCTGCTGCTGCCGTGACCTCCATTCTCTGTCATTGTGCCACTCTGTGGCCTACTCCTGTTTTTGCCACCTCCAGAATGTCATTGTGCCACTGCCTGACCTCATGCTGCTGCTACCGTGACCTCCACTCTCTGTCATTGTGCCACTCTGTGGCCTACTCCTGTTTTTGCCACCTCCAGAATGTCATTGTGCCACTGTCTGACCTCATGCTGCTGCTGCCGTCACCTCCACTCTATGTCATTGTGCCACTCTGTGGCCTACTCCTGTTTTTGCCACCTCCAGAATGTCATTGTGCCACTGTCTGACCTCATGCTGCTGCTCTGGCTGCTGCAGTGCCCTCCACACTGTGTCATTGTGCCACTCTCTGACCTCATGCTGCTGCTGCCATGACCTCCACTTTCTGTCATTGTGCCACTCTGTGTCCTACTCCATTTTTTGCCACCTCAGAATCTTGTGCCACTGTCTACCCATGCGCTGCTGCTCTAGTTGCATTGCACACTGTTCTGTATGCCACTCATCGCCTGCTGCTGTGGCTGCTGCCATGCCCTCCACACTGTGTCATTGTGCCACTCTCTGATGTCATGCTGCTGCTGCCGTGACCTCCACTCTCTGTCATTGTGCCACTCTGTGGCCTACTCCTGTTTTTGCCACCTCCAGAATGTCATTGTGCCACTGTCTGACCTCATGCTGCTGCTGTGGCTGCTGCCGTAACCTACACACTGTGTCATTGTGCCTACTCCTGTTTTTGCCACCTCCAGAATGTCACTGTGCCACTGTCTGACCTCATGCTGCTGCTGTGGCTGCTGCCGTAACCTCCACGCTGTGTTATTATTCAACTATGTGGCCTACTCCTCTTTTTGCCCCTTCCAGAATGTCATTGTGCCACTCTCTGACCTCATGCTGCTGCTGTGGCTCCTCCACACTCTGTCACTGATGTTGCCACCTGAGCCCTCAGCTTGTTTTTTTCCAGCTGTCGCTGCCATGACTTTATCAGGCTACATATCCACTTCAGTTTTTGGGTCAGTTTTGCCCTCTTAAGTGCCCAGGGAATTTTATAGTGAAGCGATTCTAAGAGCGGCGGAGTCATCTGCATGTCATACTAAAATACAACATTGTATGAAGACCAAACCAAGCTCCTTCTGCATATTTAAGCATTGCACAACGTTCTACAGCACCCTGCAGGCTCTGTGCAGCCTGGAAATAGCTGTTTTTTAATGCAATTCATCCCGAAGTAATTCGGACTGAAACGAATTTTGTCGGGAAATTCGGCGAAGTCACCGAATCGAATTTTTGAGAACTTCGCCCATCTCTAATTATAACCTCAGAAGTGTCAAGTAGAATATGTGTCAAATTCCTCATAGTGGCACACTTTTTATGATAGAATTCACATATCTTGCTAGACATATTAGATACTCTTTTCTTCCTCATGCCACTACTTAGCTAGTATAGTTTACGCCAAAATTGTGGGTAGGAAGAAAGGTGCACCTTGTTAATAGATCTGGCACATTTTATGACTCCACTTAACTACTTGCCAACCGCCCATAGACTATAAACATCCAGGCAGTGGCAGTTTATCACTGCACGGATGTTCAGGAATGTCCCAACAGAGAGCGCAGCTAATGTACAGCTGTGCGGGTGGAGCGCCACCTATCAACGATAGTTTGGCTCGGTACTAAGAAGACACGGGTGGTTTATTACACATCCATGGCCTGTCAATCGCTGTGTATATAGCGCTCACTGACCACTGTATACAGAGACAGGCAGGAAGTCTATGTTGGCTTCCTGCCCCCAATGCCAACAGTCACGTGACCGCCGAGGCTCAGGAACTGCCTGAGCTGTTGGGTCTTTTTAGACTCAGATAAGCTTTGCAGTAAGTGCTGTAACTAGGGCTAATAAACCAGTCCCCGTAACAGGGGAAATTAAAAATAGTCATATCAAAATGCCCACAAACGTCTTTTTCTGAACTTCTAGGGGGCACAATATTTAAATCAAAATAATAAAAAACACACAAAATAAAATATTAATAAAATAAATATAGCCCAAACCACAACTTTTAGCCCCACCTCTACACGTCTGAAACTTTATAATACCTGTATATAAATGTCAGTGCTGGAAAAGTACAAACACAATCCAATGCTAGCAGTTTATCTGTTACACCAGGATTTAGTGGTGAACAAGTGTTATCAACCAAAGGTTAACAGCCTCCTTTACTAATAATTCTGCTATTATTATTAGGTCCTGTAGGGAAACCTATGGGAAAGTTGTCAAAATTATTTCCAAACTGAGAACATGCTGCATTCTGGAAAAGAAAACACAGCTGATCTAAAAAAAAAAAAAAAAAAACTCCACAAATAAAAACACACATTTTTTGCAATCTATGTACAAAACTGTCTTTTTTTTTTAGAATTACTGTGTCTAAAATCAGCCTTAAGTAGTATGAGATTATGCCATTTCTTTGGATAATTGCTGTCTCCAAGCTCGCTGATTAGGTTACTGACAGCAGTATAATACGATCTTATGCAGTCATTTTATTAGACGAAGTTGGGCACAGTGATTGACATCTTGAATGTTAAGTGACTGGTGTGATTTTCAACCTCATGAGTACAGTATAATCGCAGTCATCTATTAGATAATTTGGTACATGCAGTGTATTATTAGCAGTGTTAATATAAAAATATAACCTATTAACATATTTATTTATTTAATCACAAATTCATTTGAAGAACTGTACCAAATTTTCCAAAACGGGTAGAACAGCCTAGCAGCCAGTAACCTAAAATAACATGGCAGTTTTCTTAAAGTTAATCTCCTAGATTTGAGGCAAAAACAGATACTGATTATTTCAACTTTTCCAAAATTTATAATCAACTCGATTTTCTTTATTGATGTCTGCGGTGATTCCAGAGAGGGAGAACATAGAGCCCATCAGTTTGCAGCTGCTCCAGTTTGTGATCAAACAAGAGTGCTGCTACAAGATCCCTCGCCAATGGAGACAGCTGCGCCCTCTGCAGCTGTCATTGCCTGGCTCTAGGGCTAAGTTGTATATGCACTCCATGTGAAACTGGTCCAGACACCATTTCTCTGTGTTGAATACAAATTTGTAACATGTGTGACAGATGTTGTCTTTGCTGGCAGCATGCCAATTTTGATGGCAGGGTCCTTTATTATTGTGGCATCATCTGCTGTGATTGATATATGGTACATGAGTGCATGCTACATGTGTGCAGTCAGCTGAATGGTTAAACTCCACATTCAAAATTCAACTCAAATTTCCTCCATTAAAAAGAAAGTGAACCAAGGTTATATATTCTGCCTTTATGAACTGGTTTATATTTCTTTGCTGTGTGACTCGTACATCATATGCATTGAATAGGAAACTGACGAGGTGGACCAGTTCGTTATATGGCATGGCAATTAGAATTTGATTTGGTATCATAGCCACAGTTCTAAAAGCTTCTATACATGCCGTGCTAGAGTGATTCCTCCATTCAGTACATTTATTTCTCTAAGTGACCACTACTAACTGCAATTTGTTTTTTTTTTGCTGGTGACAGGCAGATAAAATGCAAGTAATGGAAAAAAAGAGCAGTCAAAGAATTCAGAAAACAAGTAATTTGCTCTGAAAGCACATTAGATGCAGAAATGAAAATTACTTCTGGGCGATGGTTAACATCCAATATAACCAGGTTCATTGAGTACATATGTACTGAATAAAACCATCTTAAAGATTAAATACATATTCTAGTGCAAATAAAGTATTGGTGTGTTCTACATTATATACAGAATAATTATTTTACTAATGTGAAACTTTTATTAATGTAAATACTACTAATCCTCAGAATCGAGGGAGACAGACACAAGATTTTGTTACAGAAGGAATCTAGCTTGATTTTGAAATTATACACATTAGATCCATTAGGATTTAACAATAGGAATGATTTACAGTAAGTCCTTTTTTATATCGATTTAAGTTTTCACCATTAATGTTTTTTATTAAAGTGTGTTTCACTTTTGTAATCGGGTTGTACTCCCTCCTATTGAACTTCAGTTTACTACATACAGTAGTAAGTCATTATGTTGTAGCTCTTACTTTAAGGGCGCATCCCCCCGGCAATGTACAAATACCGGTCAGTTTACGAGACCGGTATTTATCCTGTTTTGCAGCCGTCCCCACGGCCGTGGGGGGAATGGCTTTTCTTTGCGATGAGCGGAGAAAAGCCCTCCCTCTTCGCATTGATATGCACATATTCCATCCAAAAACTGGATGGAAGAATGTGCATGATAATGTATTTCGGGCGACCCGCGGGCAGAAAAACCGCTGGGCGGAAAACCCGTGCGGTGGGGATTGCTGCACGGGTTTTCCATAGGAGCCTGTTGTGCTCAATTTCTGCCGGTTTTTCAGGCGGTCTACAAAACCGCAAACCGCCTGAAAAACCAGCCGAAAACCCGTGCAGTGGGGACATGCCCTAAGGATTTAGCCTGGATGAATGATCATGGAGCTAGGAAGAACCTGAGAACAAGACCCTGACAAAGCATAGCTTGGCGCGCAACAGCCGTTGGATCTGCATATAGTTCCTGGTTATGAAATAATAAAGAAGACGTGTAATATACCAGTGAGTGCCACGGCTTTTACTGATATGACTGTAAATACGAAACAAGTTTACCTGAGCATGGGTGTTTTCAATATGTAGACTTTGGAAATATGCTGGGCTGTTAGGTATCTGCTCACATGCCCTCATGCTTCAGTCTACGGAATGCTGGGTTGAAGATTGTGTGGGATAAATTAAGTCTGATTTTTAGCAGTGCCACTGTTAGCCATTAGCCATGTCTGGTATTGTAGCTCAACAAAAGAAAAAGGCACTACAATATAAAAAGTGACATGCTGCGTGCAATAAACAAAAGTATGCGAGAGAAATAAACAGAACAAATAACACAGAATACAAAGAAAATACAAAAGCTTTATTGGGATTGCAAACAATTTAAAGGGGTTGTCCATCAAAAAAAAAAAAAAAAAAAAAAAATATATATATATATATATATATATATATATATATATATATATATATATATACAGTCATGGCCAAAAGTTTTGAGAATGACACAAATATTATATTTTCACATGATCTGTTGCCCTCTGGTTTTTCTGTGTGTTTGTCAGATGTTTTTATCACATACAGAAATACAAGTGCAATCATATTATGATTAACAAAAGCTTTTATTGACAGTTAGAATGAGTTAATGCAGCAATGTCAATATTTGCAGTGTTGACCCTTCTTCTTCAGGACCTCTGCAATTCTCCCTGGCATGCTCTCAATCAACTTCTGGACCAAATCCTGACTGATAGCAGTCCATTCTTGCACAATCAATGTTTGCATTTTGTCACAATTTGTTGGTTTTTGTTTGTCCACCTGTCTCTTGATGATTGACCACAAGTTCTCAATGGGATTAAGATCTGTGGGTGGCGTTTCTAGGCCATGGACCCAAAATCTCTTAATGTTTTGTTCCCTGAGCCATTTAGTTATCACCTTTGCTTTATGGCAAGGTGCTCCATCATGCTGGAAAATGCATTGTTGATCACCAAACTGCTCTTGGATGGTTGGGAGAAGTTGCTCTTGGAGGACATTCTGGTACCATTCTTTATTCATGGATGTGTTTTTAGGCAAGACTGTTAGAGCCGATTCCCTTGGCTGAGAAGCAACCCACACATGAATGGTTTCGGGATGCTTTACAGTTGGCATGAGAAAAGACTGGTGGTATCGCTCACCTTGTCTTCTCCGAACAAGCTGTTTTCCAGATGTTCCAAACAATCGGGAAAGGGGATTCATCAGAGAAAATGACTTTACCCAGTCCTCAGCAGCCCACTCCCTGTACCTTTGGCAGAATATCAGTCTGTCCCTGATTTTTTTTACTGGAGAGAAGTGGCTTCTTTGCTGCCCTCCTTGACACCAGGCCTTGCTCCATGAGTCTCCGCCTCACAGTGCGTGCAGATGCACTCACACCTGCCTGCTGCCATTCCTGAGCAAGCTCTGCACTGCTGGTAGCCCGATTCCAAAGCTGAAACACTTTTAAGAGGCGGTCCTGGCACTTGCTGGTCTTTCTTGGGCGCCATGGAGCCTTTTTGGCAACAATGGAACCTGTCTCCTTGAATTCCTTGATGATGGATAGATTGTTGACTGAGGTGCAATCTTTCTAGCTGTGATACCTTCCTGTTAGGCCAGTTTTGTGCAGTGCAATGATGACTGCACGTGTTTCTCTAGATAACCATGGTTAACAGAAGAGAAACAATGATGCAAGCACCACCTCCTTTTAAAATGTCCAGTGGTGTGATTCTTACTTAATCATGACAGATTGATCTCCAGCCCTCTCCTCATCAACACCCACACTGTGTTAATGGAGCAATCACTGAAACGATGTTAGCTGGTCCTTTTAAGGCAGGCCTGCAATGAAGTGGAAATGTGTTTGGGGGAAAAGTTCATTTTCTAGGCAACTATTGACTTTGCAATTAATTGCTGTTAAGCTGATCACTCTTTATAACATTCTGGGTATATGCAAATTGCCATTATAAAACCTGATGCAGTAGACTTTGTAAAAATTAAAACATTTGTATCATTCTCAAAACTTTTGGCCTGACTTTTACATATATAATTTTTTGGGGGCCCAGGAGCACAAGTCTCTCCTGCATGTCAGGACGAGAACCCAAAAGTGAAGAATGGATTGCCAGGCAGCTCCAGAGTGGCAGTGGCATTGCCAGGGAGCTCCCGAGTGGCAGTTGCACAGGACCTATAAGTGAGTAAATGTTTTGTATTTTTTTTACCGACCCTAGCCTCATTGAATAATCATTTTTATTTGGTGGACAACCCCTTTAAGAAGATTTAAGAGTAGCCTAACAAAGAAAGAGGAAAACATAAAGGAGACACCTAAATCTAGAAACCAAAGGTCATGTAAGATGCCCCATGCATATCGCTAGAACACACATCTTCCCGCATCACCTACCCATGAGAAAGCTGAGTGTCCACAGCGATAAAGTATGCTGTCACATAGTTCCTGAAATTGTAAAATCAGTTACCTTTTGTCACCTGATGTCCTGAGCTAGACAGAGAACTGCTTCCTGTGTGTTAAGATACAGAGAACCTCTTGTCATCAAACAGCTGATGTAGAACTGTGGAAAACCCACAGAAACAAATTTAACTACCTTTGTTAAGGAAATTATTTAGAAAATATTTTTTTGGACAACCCTTTAATCCCTTAGAGGATGTTCACACAGAGTTTCTTATATATGTGTTTGGGTCCGTTTTTCGGACCCAAACCAGTATCTAAAAATGCTCAGTGTGATTTACAATGATTTAGCAACAAAAACCAAGGGAACGGGCGCTCGTTTCTTGGTAATAATCTTTGTAGAGATAGACGTAGGATAAAAATATAAATTTTATTCCATTAAAATATTAAGGTATGAACCCCAACATTGCAGACTAACGTGCATAACGCATTTCGTGCCTGTACAGTACTTCTTTAGATGCTTCTATGTTACATAAAAAACAAAACAGACACAAACATGAGACTTATTTAAATAAGATCTGCTCTGATTGGTGGTGGTAGAAAACCAATCCTGGGTCAGGTTACAGATGCATTAAAACCAACTGGTATCTAAAAAGACCAATAGAAACATTTAAAAGAATGCCTCGAACTAAAAGAAAGGCTATTGGTTAAACCAAGGGCGGGAAATTCATTTTAACCAATGACATAAAAAGTTACTTCTGTTCCATTATATTCAATGGGAAACAGGGTAGCCAATCACCAATGAGAAAACGATCTTAGTGAAAAACTACATGGAAACACTGATTGGTTTAAAGGAAAGAGGGAAAATCAAATCGACCAATGGGTGGGTTAGAATCACTGTGTTAAAGAAAAGGCGCCCGTTTACATAAACAGAAGGTGCGCCTCAAACGTATCCTCAATCTATATAACAGAAAAGGGCACTGGGGCCAATAAGGAGTTCTGATACAAAATATAGAACTATCGTGGAGCCGGAGACTGTGTGGCTAATAATAGTGGATGAGAGGCTGTTTCTGTGATAACTAAGATGAATAGGAACTCACGAACGGGAATGCACTCCTATCATAATGAGCGCAGGACCTATTATAAAATGTATTACAAAGTAGCTTATAACTAATACATGCTGTTATAGAAAATCTAAGCGTGAATTTATGGTGTAAACAAACAAAAAAAAGCTACTTTGTAATACATTTCATAATAGGTCCTGCGCTCATTATGATAGGAGTGCATTCCCGTTCGTGAGTTCCTATTCATCTTAGTTATCACAGAAACGCCTCTCATCCCCCATTATTAGCCACACAGTTCCCGGGTCCACGGATAGTTCTATATTTTGTTTGGAAAACTCCTTTTTTTGGTCCCATTTGGCGCTTTTCTGATATTTTAGATGGAGGTTTACGTTTGAGGCGCTCCTTTGTTTATGAAAAACGGGCGCCTTTTCTTTAACACAGTGATTTAATCCCCCCTTTGGGGCCCGATTTGATTTTTCCCTTTTTTCCTTTAAACCCAAATCAGTTTTTCCATGTATTTTTTTCATAAGATCTTTTTTCCCATTGGTGATTGGCTCCCCCTTTTTTCCCATTGAAAAAAAAGGAAAACAAAAAGTTTTTTTTAAAATTTTTGCCCTTGGGTTTTAAAACAAATTTCCCGCCCTTTGATTTAACCAATACCCTTTTTCTTTTAGTTCGAGGGCATTCTTTTAAATGTTTCTATTGGTCTTTTTAAGATCCATTTGGGTTTTTTTTTAATGCATCTGTAACCTGACCCGGTTTGGGGTTTTCTCCCACCGCCAATTAGACCCGATCTTATTTAAATAAGTCCATTTTTTGTGTCTGTTTTTTTTTTTTATTTTAAAAATAGAAGCATCCGGGAGGAAGTGCCCTACAGGCACGAAACGTTTTATTTCAAAGTTACTCTGCAAAAATTAGGGCTCATACCTTAATATTTTAAAAGGAAAAAAATTTCTATTTTTATCCCAGTCTATCTCCAGAGGAATTTTTTCCAAGAAACGAGGCCCCCCCGGTCCCTTGGTTTTTTTGGGTATTTTCCATAGTTTTCCCGGTTCCCCCCTTTTTTTCCGGGAGGATTAGGATTTCGCGGCCCCCTGTTTCCGAGGCTTGGATTGGGGCCACCCCTGTAAACATGAGTGTTGTGGGCCCACCATAATCCACAAAAACCATCAGGTGAAGGGACCGTTTTTATTTTTATTTTTTTTAAAAATTGCTAATTTTTAGTGGGCGTACTTTCACCGAAGAGCCACCTCTCTTTTTTTCATTGATTTAGATAAAGTGTTTTTTTCATAAAGTCTTTAACGGATCCGATCAAAGAAAAATTTACATGTCATTCTTGATCTGGTTTACGCAACACAAAACCCCATTTAAAAACTATAAGGTATGTTTTTTGCTTTCACAAAAATTTTAAAACCAAAAAATGCACCACTTTTTTGGGGACGTGTTTGGATAAAGTTTTAAAAGTTTGGGGTTTTTTAAAAACCCTTTTTTTAGTTTTAAAAAAGCCTTTTAGAACGCTTGTGAACCCCCCCCTTACTAAGTTTTGCCAAATATTTACACTTGCTTAGGCCCCCCCTTCCCTACAAGCAGGTAATTTACGTTAGTTATAGCTGCAAATTTTTCCGTTTTGGGGGGCCCTACTGAAATAACCCTGGGCCCTTTGGGTCTTTTAATCCCTTAATTACAGTAGGGGGCCGTTTAAAACAGCAATGGACCCCAAAAACCATTTGGTTTTATCCGACCGGGATTTGTCCTGTTTGGGGGCCCTCCCCACGGGCCCCGGGGGGGGGGGGCTTTTTTTCTGCGTTTAGCCCCTTCACATTGAAAATGCCCATATTCCCGTCCGAAAACTGGACGGGAAAAATTTTGCAAGCACAAAGTTTTTCGGGACGGCCGGGGGGTTTTTCTGCTGGGTTTTTCCCTAGAAACCCGTTGGTCGTTTGCGGCCGGTTTTTCAGACGGTCGCAAAACCGCAAACCCCCTAAAAACCTCTGCAACCCCTGCCCGGGGGACATCCCCTAAAGTCCCCCGCAGCATTCAGAGTTAAAAAAAAAAAGTGTGTTGCACTGTTTAAATTTCCATATCATTATCAGGCACCGGGACCTTAATAAAAAAAAACTACTAAAAATGCAGTCTATACAGCCTTGCCACACCGCCAGATCTGTCACACCACCAACAACTGAAGCACGTTTCACCACCGCAGATCACCTGGTCTGTA
Source organism: Phyllomedusa bahiana (assembly GCA_025379985.1). Classification (NCBI taxonomy): domain Eukaryota; kingdom Metazoa; phylum Chordata; class Amphibia; order Anura; family Hylidae; genus Phyllomedusa; species Phyllomedusa bahiana. The sequence continues at coordinate 62,548 of JAODAL010019124.1, forward strand.
TAATTTACATTTTTAAATTTTATTTTTTTCTTGCCTTATGTTTGTTTCTTGCCTTATGTTTTAGTGTTTACATTTGGATTCAACTAGACCATTATACATACAGTATCTCACAAAAGTTTCTGTACCCCTCACATTTTTGTGAATATTGTATTATACCTTTTCAGGGAAAAACACTAAGAAAAAATTTTGATAAAAGAGAGTTTCATAAAAAGAGTTGTTAACATAATTCCTAATGTTTTTGGGAAATTTGTTATATACTCATATATCTGACTCCCACCTTCTTTTGTATTGTTCATTCCTAATCATGTTTTTAGTGTAAATGTTGTTTTTATCCTGTTTACTAATAAAATATTTGCTATTGAGTTATTTTGAGTTGTGACTTCTTTTTTTCAGCTGTTCTGTCAGACTTTGTTGTAGAGAAGCCACATGTTGTAGCCTTCAGTATGACCTCCTATGGTGTATTGTAGAAATATGGGAAATTAGAACACAGATAAAAAAACATAAGGCAAAAGAATGTCAGATGTCGGTGAGGTCAAAGAGCAGTCTGAGTTGAGGTCACAGGCAAAATATGTCAAGGTTAAAACTTAGACAATGAGGTAGGAATAAGATAAAAAGGTCACTGTAATGAACTGTGATATTAATATTGACTTTAGATTCAGTGTTTCATTCACTATGCTTACATAGCACTCAAAGTGTGCCCCATTTAAGTTGGTATATGGATACAAACATTCCTACAAGTGACTTATTTAGTTTACACTAATATTAGGAAATGGAGCTATCCCTTTCTGGAATCAACAACTATGTTTACTGATATAACAATTTATTCAATGGAAATGCCTACGGGTATGTGTATATTACCACTTGCAATATATAAGCAATTCATGTAAATTATTTTAGCAAAACAATGGTATCTGACTTTGTTCTTACTCTGTGTTAAGGCGGTGAGCATACTTGAGTCTCTCACTTTTACTTCCATCCCCAACAGAAATGTCAGAAGAAGAGCACAGAAGGCAGTCCCCCAACCAGAGCGAGTTGTGTCACAATCACGGTTTTCTTGCATGTCAAAAAGCCCAAAACTCAAACATTTTTTATGGAGGGCAGCTGTGGGTTAGAATTATGTGATGAGGAGCCGACGGCAAAGGAGGTCGTACTGTAGAACTCCCCACTTCACTCCACTTGGGTTTTCTGAAACATCTTGTTCAGTCTAGGAAATATATTCTTCAGCTGCACAAACATCATTCACTTTAGGAATAAACAAGCTGATTGTTCTAGTTATAATATGTACTATGTAATAGAAAATAAGATGAATGGTTAATTAATCAATTAAGGACTGATCTAGTTTTGAAGTTAATTTTCTCACCTCCACTTGCCAAGAGCCATAACCTTTTTACATCAGCATAGTTGTATGAGGGATTTGTTTTTTGCTACACAAGATATAATTTTATATTTAAAACATATTAAGCACATGTATAATATATTTAGAAAGCAAAAAGAAATTCTACGTAGATTGGAATAAAAAAAACATTTGAATCATTTTTTGCTAGGTTTAAATTTTATAGAGTTTTACCATTTAGTATAAATGACATGTTTTATTTGGGGTGTCACAATGAATCTGGTGACACCAAACTCACATGGTTTTTGCTTTTTTTTATTTTTTTATTTGCTTTGCATTGGTGACCAATAACATTTTTTCTATTTTTTTCTATGGTCCTGTGTGTGGGGTTGTTTTCTGCAGGGCAAGCTATAGTTGTTATTGGTACAATTTTGGGGTATGACTTTTTGATAACTTTTTATTAATTTTTTTCTGGGAGGTAGGACATTATTTTTTATGCCGTTCACCATATGGGGTAAATAATGTATTATGTTGGTATTCTAGACATTTACAGACATGTTGATACCATTTATGTTCATATCTGAGATTTTTTGTAATACAACAAATGGGAAAAGAGAATGTTTTTACATTTTTCTTTCTTTTTGTTTTTTAATTTAAAAAAAATAAATTATTTTTATGGCAGACCTAAGGGCCTTAATTAGGCCCCTGGCTGTCATGACAACCAAATGGCATGATGCGATCCTGAGTCTCATATATCGTTTAGGGGTTAAAATGTAAGATACATTTGACGGGTGAAGGAAGTAAGAATACAACATTTAGTTGATATAAAAATAGAAGGGCACACAGCTAAATATAATTCTAAACATCTTCAAAGTGACGTCTAAATGTCATGGGGGGTGTCATGTAAACGAGGGGAAAAATAAACTCCAAATTCCAACAATCTTCTAAATTTAGAATTCTTCATTTTGATAAAGAAAGAGAGCTTAGATGTTAGGAACTTACTATCTATAAAGAAATGAACTGTACAGGGAACTTCCTATAATCTTTTTATAGCTAGGCCTGAAACCATGACAAGTTGGGATACACTAAACTTAGGGAAGAAGGTATCACCATCAATACGGATGAAGATTTTTTATCGTAAGAGTTATGGAACTATGGGTCACTGGTACAAGATATTGTGATGTTTAATTGAGCATCAGAGGGGCCTAATATGAAACATTGCACATTATCTATTAAAAAAGAATACTTTCACTAAATATAAATCAGGGAAAATCCTGCATAAACATACATACATATACTCAAGCATAAAACTTCTCCAACATGCAGCTCAGGGGTTACATGCAGCCCCCAGTGCCCCTTTGTGCAGCCCCCAGCCATCAGGACACCAACATGATTTGTCTCTGTCCAGTGGCATAGCTAAAGACTCATGGGCCCGGATGCAAAACATCAGCTTGGATCCTCCTTCCCTGAGACAATGGCTGTGGACCACTACTTTTCAACAACAGGTTACCTATTGGCATGAATGATATCTGTGGTGTAGCACGCTGCGGAAAATTATTTCCATTTAAAGGGATTGTCTAATAGAAGAAAATTAATTGCAATTGGGGCCAAAGAAAAACAAGTTATACAGCCAAAGTTTTTGTTCCCTCTCACTCTCTCAAAAAAAGTGGGATGAACAGAAAAAAAATGCAATTGTGCCTTTGTTTTTTTTTAGTTTAGTTTTTGTTGAAGTTTACACTGAACAGTTTAATTGACATGTTATCTGTATTCTGCCGTTCAGTACATATACAAAGGCTAAAAAAAACACCACATGATCACCGAATGTCACCACTATGTTGTGACTAATGCCACCATATATTTACTGACCAAACCAGTGTACCAAGACCAATATTACTTATAACAACTAAAAAACAAGGACCAAATAATACCCCACATATCACTACCTAATAGTGGCTAATACCACTACACTGTTAGTGAGCAAACCAGCATACCAAGACCAGTAATATCAATAACAATAATAGACAAGCACCTAATAATACCGTCACATCATGACCACATATCACCACCGTTAACAGTCTGAATAATGCCATCGTACTGTTATTGACTATAAACTGTTACACTGAGACTACTATTACTGCCATACAGTGACTATATAGTGGTAGATAGTATACACAGGCTCTGCAGAAAAGTTACATTTAGAGACTCACAGGTAACGTCTTCTCTGATGAGTCATTCTCTCTTTTCTACTCCCTGCCACAACTCATCCCTGCAGAATTCACCACACAAACATGTTAGACTCCCAAACAGTGAAAATGCCCCCAACCAACTATAAGGCCTTTATTTGCACCACTAGTGGGTAGGAACACACTCCATATAGTAGGCAGTCCCCACAATAGCTAACTGAAGGGAACCATTTACTGAGGGGGACTTTACCTATTTAATAGGAAGAGGCTGCCTTCTTATCTTATAATTTGTATGGTCAAATCTACCTAAAAGGAGCATAGATAGGTTGGTATATAGGGTCTCCTCAGTAGGTAGGTATATAAGGCTCCCCAGTAAGGAGGTACATAGGCCCTTAGTAGGTATGTATAAAGGCCCATTAATAATTAGGTACATAATATTCCCCAGTAGATAGGCTTATAGGCCCCCCCAGTAGGTAATAATAATAATAATAATAATAATCTTTATTTATATAGCGCCAACATATTCCACAGCACTTTACAATATAGAGGGAATAAGCACAGACAAACCAGACATTACATTATAAAAAAAGCTACTGACAAATGAGACACGAGGTGTGAGGGCCCTGCTCGCAAGAGCTTACAATCTATTAGGGTGTATGGGTGAAACAAAGGTGACAAGTGCTTGGTTACAATGGACCAGCCATGTTACATAAATATGGGGTAGTATACATAAAATGTGGATGAACCTGCCTCCCAACCATACATCATATACAAAATAAGTGCCTGTGGGTGCCAAAGTGCAGAAAGTACGAGCCCTGTGACAGAATTTGGGGGGTTGACAATTAGGGATCTTGATATGTATATAGGTAAGTGTATAGGACCACCCTATATATAGGTACATAGGCCTCACTAGTAGGTAGATAACTAAATAGGGCAACTTGTAGTAGGTAGGTATAATAGGCCCTCTCTAGTATGTAAATATATAGGGCCTCCTCTAGTAGGTAGGTATATAGGACCCCTATAGCATTTTGATGAAATCATTATATCACACCTCTGTCTCAGTAAATCATCATGCAAACATTTTAATCCAGAAATTCTTTTTGTCTATAACATTTTTAAAACACTTAATAACTTTCCTGTATTTTTTTTTTTTTTAAACATGCGGTATTCTCAAGTGTCCATGGTATCACTTCCATTCAGCTATTCAGCCTAATACAGTCCTTTTCCCCAGAGTCCTGGTTAAAACTGGGATAATCAGACACTGGGCGGAATGTACCACACACCTGTGCAACGTTTCGGGAGAACAAGTGCCCCCTTTCTCAAGCATACAGGCAATAGGTTTGGATTCTTTTATATAGACACATATTTAGTTTCAGCATTAACCCCTGAATGCCAGTTGGTGTCGTACATCAACATTCCCAAACAACAATTTAACATAGACAACATACAAAGCAACGTATACCTATAAACTAATTATAAAAACAGACCTACAGGCACAAGAGGCAATCCAGTAAGCCTCCCTCTGTAGCAATTTCTTATTCAGCTGAGTTTTATAAATGCAAGTGACCCTCTGAAGAACACACCATCTAAGATCGGTCACATTATGACCTTCTTCTTGAAATTGCCTCGCAACAGTTGTTATCCCAAAATTTTTTCAACAGAACTTTTTCCAACACATGCCCTGTCTGCACTGTGCCAGCATATTTAAGTTTAAATTGTCTAATGGCCGATTGATGTTCATTAAGCCTTATTTTTATAGCCCGACTAGTCTGTCCAATATATATTTTTTCGAATGGGCACTTCAACATGTGAATGACCTGCATACTATTGCATGTATGAAAACCTTTAATACGGATAGGAATTCCCTTTGTAGGTTTAAGGATATTTTCCCTTTTTATGATAGATGTACAGTTCTGGTATTTGAGACAGGCAAAGGTACCTGTTCTTTCTGTCTTAAGTCTCATTTGTCTTGTCCCTATATTCAACCTCATGATTTGTTGCACTAAAGTCTTTCCTTTTCTATAAACCCATTGCAGGGGATCCCTAAATACATGCCCAAACTTGTAATATCTCCCAGTGTTTCAAAATTGTTTTTTTTTATAATACTTGCATGTCCATCATACGTAGATACAGTATATAATTAAATCTATCCCTAGGATTTATATTTATATTTTGTAGCAACTTCTGTCGTTTTATTTGAAATACCTCTTGTCCCATTCTCCTCAAATCCTGTCCATCATATCCCCTGTCAACAAACTTCCCCATAATTTTCTTCATCTGCATTAAATATTCACTGTCCTCTGAGCATATCCGTCGTGCCCATATAAATTGTGATCTGGGAATCCCTTTGAAGACCTGTGGAGGATGCTGACTGTTACACATAATGTAACACATTATTACGATCCGTATCTTTTGTATACATAGTAGTAACAAACATATTTTCCTTCTTTTTAAGTATGAAATTTCTTCTTTGCAGTTTGTAAGTGAAAACACAATAAAGGGATGAGCACTATTGATAAGCTCAATAAAATGATCTAACTGCATCTTTGTGCCTGACCAGAGTAAGAAGGCATCATCCACATAGCGATGTCACGAGATGATGTGTTCTTGATACACAGTATTTAAAACATACCTCTGTTCAAAAAATATCATAAAAAAAAATTAGTGTAATTGACCCCAGGGGGCCCCATCGAGGTCCCCTTGTTCAAAAAACCCCCAAAAACTGAAAAAAATTCTTAGTTAACACTATATCAAGAAGTCGCATCAAAAACACTATGTGTGCATTGGACAAGCTAGAGATAGTAGATAATGCCTCATTAACTGCTATGACACTTTCATTAAATGGAATGTTAGTCAATAACAACTTTATATCCAAAGTACACATCCAGGTAACCCTGCTACAATCCACAGCCATGATAGTTTTCAGAAACTGACCAGTATCCATCAACATATATTTATCTTTTTTTACTATACCTTGCAAGAAGCTATCCAGATATACAGCTCAGGGTTCAAGAAGAGAGTCGATGGCAGTCATAATAGATCTGCCGGGAGGTGCCTCTAAAGATTTATGCACTTTGGGGACTAAATATAAAACGGCATACGTGGCTGAGTTTTCGTAAGTATCTGTTTTTTTTTGGGGGGGTTTGAAATTTCCGTCTTGAACGGCTTCTTGAAGTTTCTCTAAAACTAACTGTATTTCTATAGTAGGGTCTTGTTTAAGTTCCCAAAAACAACAGGATCCAATAACTGGTTCATAGCTTCTTGTACACAATAAAACCCCTTATAAATCACCGATCCCTCCCTTACCACTTTTTTTTCAGTTTTGGGGGTCATATTTTAACTCCTGAACAGCCCTAGCCTCATCATGATCAAAATTAGTTCTAAGTTTTTAACGGACATTACCCCATCCTGGAATCACCTCTTTGGTCACCAGTTGTTTAAACACCTATAAAGAATGCAAAGAAATCTCTGGATCAAATGAACTATTGTCTTTCAATTTTCTTAAAGCCCCTATCCTACTTGTTGATACCCGATCTTGATGACCTTTCTCAAATAAAAAAAAAAAAAAAAATATTTCTACAAAATTTATAGAAATCAATTGTAAAGTCAAATGGTTTTATATCCTGATTAGGCACAAAATTCAGTCCTTTTTTGATGACCTTTCGCTGAGCATTAGTAAGGGTTTTTGAAGATATGTTCAACATTAATGATGATATGTCTTTTTCCTTGTTCTCATCGCTATAGTTTTCTCAATTGTTGGGGGAGCCTCTGCTCCCCCGCACCCCTCCCCTTTTCGATCATTAGCCACTTGCTGCCTGCACCATGCAGGTGACTGTGATCACTGCATCGCTGAGTCTATGTGACCCAGCAATGCAGCTTTGGGCCCCTCTGGCTCAGGGGCTTGGTCGCAGGTGCGACCACTGTGACCCCTGCATCTACTCACTGCTCGGGCCCTCATACTTCAAAATTAATATTATTATTTACACACATTTAACTGATGGCACTGTTATGGTGATCATTGTTCAGCTAGCACTGTTAGGCCTCGTTCACACGGCTTATTCACACCGGATTTGCGAGCCGGATTGCGCTCGCAATTCCGGCGTGAATAAGGGGTGGGACGCGGGTGGGGCGGGAGCGCGGCGGGAGCGAGGCGGGGGGAACAGCCCGCCGGCCCCTAACAAAAGCATTATCTACGGGGCTCCGCGCGTAAATAATTGCATGTCCCTTTCTCCCCGCCCGGCGGATTCGCCGACGTGTAAGCGACGGATCCACTGTTCCATGAGAGAGTGGGTTACCGTAATTTTGCGACGGATTGGTGCCGTACGCGCGAAAAACCGGGCGCAGTACGGCGCCAATCCCCGCCGAAATAAAACCCCGGAACACGGCCTTATGGTACATGGGAAATTGGCACGTTATGGGGGCACTTCAGGACACTAATGAATTATAGGCATTTTTAACAGCCTAAAAAAGGGACTAATAAAAAAATTGTTTCTATATTATCTCGGATTTTTTCCCCAAAGGGCTATTTTTTTTCCCGAAAATAACAGAATCCCCCAAAATTTTAATAAAACTGTCTTATGATCAGGAGGGGGAGATGAGTTGATAGGGGGGTATGCACTTGTATTTTTTTTCTAGTTATAGTTGTGAAACAGCCACTTCTGTAACCCAAAAAAAATTACAATGAAAATATGTGCCTCATATCTTCTTTCTGGAGAACAGAGCAAGGGACCCCACCATTCTGATCTCTGGCAGTGTCTAAAGTGGATCCGAGACCTCTCAGCAATTTTGGGTGTTTATAATTTAAATACTATAAAGGTCTCAGACTGGAAGTACCCCTTTAAAATTTACTACAGCCCCTTAGAAATGTTATGCACTAGATCAACAGTGTAGAATTATAGGTAAAACTTTTTGTGTTTTTTTCCATCTTATCAACTATAACTACTACAAGTAACTATATTAGTAAACAGATAAAAGGGTTTTGAAAAAGTAATAACTTTTGAAATATTTACCATGGGGGAAAAATAGTAAAATAATGGTTGTAATAACCATATAACTAATGTACTTTTGCATAGTGGACAAATGGGAAATAATAATTCTACAAAGTAACAAAAAGCTGTAAATGTATAGTATATGAGCTTTTAAAGCTTTAAAAGTATATACCTTTACTGAAACTTAAGGAAAGTCACTTTAATGAGGCATGTGAGTTCAAATTTATCAAGTAAAACTAAGATGACATCAAGCATCATCATTCACTATGATGGGATGGGAAAGTGAATCACTTTGACCTTGAATAAGTACATCAGTTCTTTGCAATCAGGAGTTACAGTAACAACGAATGTCATCAATATCCCCTGTCAAAGCAACAAAAATATTCAAATGTAAAAATAAATACCCATCCCATGGGCTATTCGGTTTTTAAATTTGGGCTTTTTTTATAGAACAAAATTGAAGCAAAAGTGAGCACGAAACTGAATAAAATGTTATTTTTTAATAACCCCGTTTCAAAAATAGCACTGGGTGAACTGGGTGGATTTCTCTTATTTCAGCCCTTTTAAACTATATAACTATAAAACTGTCTCCCAATATTATCTTTTATCAATTAGACCTATTAGTAGTGTATCAATTAGGTCTGGTTCACATCCTCATTGTGTTTTCTGTTCCCTCTCTCGCTATGGAGACATAAAAGTGGAAAGAAATGGATGAATTCATTTCTATGTTTTTTTTAAGGTCTCAGTTTGTATCAGTTTGGCTCTGTTCCGTCAGATTTCCATTCCTTTTTACTGTTGCACTATTTTTTTCCATTAAAGAAAAAAAATCTGCAGGAAAGTACTCTTACAATTCTACTTTTACATTGAAGTCAATAATGAACAAATACTAAGGGCTATCGATTTCCATCCGTTTTTACATCCGTTTGAAAGTCCATTATTTGTTCTGTGCTGTGCAGAAGAATTTCACCCCGCTACAGGGCTAACAAAAAAGTGGATTTTGTTTTTAACAGATGCAAACAGATAATAAATGTTGTAAATTTTCTTAATGGATTTATATGATCCTTTAATAAACGGTACTTTGACTTAAATTTTCATCAGTTCATTTCCATGTTCAGGAGAATGTCCTTTGCTTCCTTTTCACAATGGATCACCCACAGGATGCGAAAAAGGCCTTTTTGTATTATATGTTGTATAAGAGTAATAAATATTGGAAAGCTAATAATGTTTTTAACCTGAATATTTTTTAAGTCTTTTTCCATCCTATTTTCATGTTTCTCGTAATGTGGTGCCAACATTCCAAAAGGAGTCAAAAAGTGAGCCTGAAAAACTATAGGCCCATAAGTTTATCATTTGTTTAAGGTAAATTGTTTTTTAAGGGTTTTACTAAGAGATGCTATACTGGAGTATCTCACTGGAAATAAATGTATATTCCCTTCCAGCATGGGTTTATGAAAGAAGGTTGTGTCAAACTAATCTCATCATTTCCATTTAGGAGGTTTGTTCTAAACTGGATTGGGTTGAGGCCCCTGGATGTCATATATCTGGGATTTTTCTAAAGCATTTGATTTTGTGCCATATAAAACGTTGATAAATAAAATGAAAATGCTTGGACTGGGGAAAAATGTTTTCAAGTGGGTAAGTACCTGGCTCAGTGATACTCAGATACCCTGTTACTGGTGGGGTAACATAGGAGTCAGTATTGAGCCCTATTCTCTCTTACCGCTTCCTGACCACCCAGTTATGCCCCCTGAGAATCCTATCCACCCGCCCTCCTTCCTTTCCCTACCTATACTATATCCCCACACTCCTTTCCCTTTTCAAATACCCCAAAACACCC